>JAVSCE010016034.1:0-31145 GCA_032199065.1 Smutsia gigantea
GCGCGCTTTCTTCAGCGGTCTTAAAGAGACAAGAGCCCAGCAGAGGAGCCGGATCGCCCCAGCACACTCAGCCCAGCAGGCTGGGAGTCCTGGGGAGTTTCAGACGCCTTAGCTGGCGACTGAGGAAGCGTAGCCATACTTACACTTCTCACTGAGATCAACAGCCTCCTATTCGTTCCCACCCCTGCCAGAGTGATAAAGGGCCCTGCGGAGCGGCGCAGTCACAGCTGTGGAATAGTGGGGCAATAGCGCCACCTACAGCATTCCCACAGACTCTATGTCCGGTGGGCATTTTTTTTTGGTTTTTTTTTTGCTTGTTTTTTGTTTTGTTTTTCTTTTTTCTTTTCTTTCTTTTTTTCTTTCTTTCTTTCTTCTTTTTTTTCCCTTTTTTTTTCTTCTCTTTTTAAAGTCTTAAAGAGCCCAGCTGACATACATGGCAACTATCAGTAACCAATTCTATAGCCATGAAAAGACAGGAATATGGTTCAGACCAAATCAACCAGACAACCCCAGAGAGGGAGTCTGAAGGGATGGAAATGCACAGTCTTCCTGAAAAAGAATTCAGAATAAAAGTCATAACCATGCTGATGGACCTACAGAGAAATGTGCAAGAGTTGAGGGAGGAAGTGAGGGAACTGAGGAAAGACAATGCAGAAATCAGACAAGCGATCGACGGGCTTAACAGCAGAATGGATGAGATGCAAGAGACTGTTAATGGAATAGAAATCAGAGAACAGGAATACAGAGCAGCTGAGGCAGAGAGATAAAAGGATCTCTAGGAATGAAAGAATATTAAGAGAACTGTGTGACCAATCCAAACGGAACAATATTCGCATTATAGGAGTACCAGAGGAAGAAGCCAGAGAAAAAGGGATAGAAAGTGTCTTTGAAGAAATAATTGCTGAAAACTTTCCCTCGCTGGGGAAGGAAGTAGTCTCGCAGTCCAACGAAGCTCATAGATCTCCCAACACAAGGGACCCAAGGAAGACAACACCAAGACACATAATAATTAAGATGGCAAAGATCAAAGATAAAGACAGGGTATTAAAGGCAGCTAGAGAGAGAAAAAAGATCACCTACAAAGGAAAACCCATCAGACTATCATCAGACTTCTCAACAGAAACCTTACAGGCCAGAAGAGAATGGCATGATATATTTAACGTTATGAAACAGAAGGGCCTCGAACCAAGAATATTGCATCCAGCAGGATTATCATTTAAATATGATGGAGGGATAAAACAATTTCCAGACAAACAGAAGTTGAGAGAGTTTGCCTCTCAGAAACCACCACTACAGGATATCTTAAACGGACGGACTGCTCTAGATGGAAGCACTCCTAAGGCTAAAAAGATGTCACAAGAAAAAATAAAATCATAGCAAAGAAAGCAGACCATCCAAATACTAACTAAAGGCAAAGAATAAAACACCTAGTATATAAAGAATGGAGGAGGAAGAATAAGAAGGGAGAGAAATAAAGAAACATCAGACAGTGTTTACAATTACTTAACAAGAAAGTTAAGTTAGATTGTTAGATAGTAAAGAAGCAACCCTTGAACCTTTGGTGACCACGAATCTAAAGCCAGCAATGGCAATAAGTACATATCTATCAATAATCACCCTAAATGTAAATGGCCTGAGTGCACCAATCAAAAGACACACAGTAACAGAATGGATAAAAAAGCAAGATCCATCTATATGCTGCTTACAAGAGACTCACCTCAAATCCAAAGATATACACAGACAAAAAGTGAAGGGATGGAAAAAGATATTTCATGCAAACAACAAGGAGAAAAAAGCAGGTGTTGCAGTACTTGCATCAGACAAAATAGACTTCAAAATGAAGAAAGTAGCAAGAGATAAAGAAGGACATTACATAATGATAAAGGGGTCAGTCCAACAAGAAGATATAATCATTATAAATATATATGCACCCAACACAGGAGCGCCAGCATATGTGAGACAAATACTAACAGAATTAAAGGAGGAAATAGACAGCAATGCATTCATCTTAGGAGACTTCAACACACCACTCACTCCAGAGGACAGATCAACCAGACAGAAAATAAGTAAAGACACAGAGGCACTGAACAACACACTAGAACAGATGGACCTAACAGACATCTACAGAACTCTACACCCAAAAGCAACAGGATACACATTCTTCTCAAGTGCACATGGAACATTTTCCAGAATAGACCACATACTAGGCCACAAAAAGAACCTCAGTAATTTCAAAAATATTGAAATCCTACCAACCAACTTCTCAGATCACCAAGGTATAAAACTAGAAATAAATTTTAGAAAGAAATCAAAAAGGCTCACAAATACATGGAGACTTAACAACACTCTCCTAATTAATCAATGGGTTAATGACCAAATCAAAACAGAAATCAAAGAATATATGGAGACTAATGACAACAACAACACAAAGCCACAATTTCTGTGGGACGCAGCAAAGGCAGTTCTAAGAGGAAAGTATATTGCAATCCAGGCCTATTTAAAGAAGGAAGAATATTCCCAAATGAATAGTCTAAAGACACAATTACTGAAATTGGAAAAAGAAGAACAAATGAGGCCCAAAGTCACCAGAAGGAGGGACATAATAAAGATTAGAGAAGAAATAAATAAAATTGAGAAGAATAAAACAATAGAAAAAATCAATGAAACCAAGAGCTGGTTCTTTGAAAAAATGAACAAAATAGATAAACCCCTAGCCAGACTCATTAAGAGATAAAGAGAATCTACACACATAAACAGAATCAGAAATGAGAAAGGAAAAATCACAACGGATCCCAGAGAAATACAAAGAATTAGAAGAGAATATTATGAGAATCTATATGCTACAAAGCTGGAATACCTGGAAGAAATGGATAACTTCTTAGAAAAGTGCAACCTTCCAAAACTGACCAAACAAGAAACACAAAAACTAAACCAGCCCAATCACCAGCAACGAAATTGAAGCGGTAATCAAAAACTACCCAAGAACAAAATCCCCGGACCAGATGGATTCACCTCTGAGTTCTAACAGACATATAGAGAAGAAATAACACCCATTCTCCTTAAAGTTTTCCAAAAAATAGAAGAGGAGGGAATACTTCCAAACTCATTCTATGAAGCCAGCATCACTCTAATAATACCAAAACCTGGCAAAGACCTCACCAAAACAGAAAACTATAGACCAATATCCCTGATGAACGTGGATGCAAAAATACTCAACAAAATACTAGCAAACCGAATTCAAAAATACATCAAGAGGATCATACACCATGATCAAGTGGGATTCATCCCAGGGATGCAAGGATGGTACAACATTCGAAAATCCATCAACATCATCCACCACATCAATAAAAAGAAGAACAAAAACCACATGATCATCTCCATAGATGCTGAAAAAGCATTTGACAAAATTCAGCATCCATTCATGATTAAAACTCTCAACAAAATGGGTATAGAGGGCAAGTACCTCAACATCATAAAGGCCATATATGACAAACCCACAGCTAACATCATACTTAATGGCGAGAAGCTGAAAGCTTTTCATCTAAGATCGGGAACAAGACAGGGATGCCCACTCTCTCCACTGTTATTCAACATAGTACTGGAGGTCCTAGCCACGGCAATCAGACAAAACAAAGACATACAAGGCATCCACATTGGTAAAGAAGAAGTCAAATTGTCACTATTTGCAGATGACATGATACTGTACATAAAAAACCCTAAAGACTCCACTCCAAAACTACTAGAATTAATATCTGAATTCAGCAAAGTTGCAGGATACAAAATTAACACACAGAAATCTGTTGCTTTCCTATACACTAACGAAAAACTAACAGAAAGAGAAATCAGAAAAACAATTGCATTGACAATTGCATCAAAAAGAATAAAATACCTAGGAATAAACCTAACGAAGGAAGTGAAAGACCTGTACCCTGAAAACTACAAGAGAGTCCTAAGAGAAATTAAAGAGGACACTAACAAATGGAAATGCATCCCATGCTCTTGGCTAGGAAGAATAAATATTGTCAAAATGGCTATACTACCCAAAGCAATCTACAGATTCAACGCAATCTCTATCAAACTACCAACAGCTTTCTTCAATGAACTCGAACAAATAATTCTAAAATTCATATGGCACCACAAAAGACCCCGAATAGCCAAAGCAATCCTGAGAAGGAGGAATAAAACAGGGGGAATTACGCTCCCTGACTTCAAGCTCTACTACAAAGCCACAGTGCTCAAGACAATTTGGTATTGCCACAAAAACAGACCCACATATCAGAGGAATAGAATAGAAAATCCAAACATCAACCCAAACACATACAGTCAATTAATATTTGATAAGGGAGCCTTGGATATAAACTGGGGAGATGATGGCCTCTTCAGCAGCTGGTGTTGGACAAACTGGACAGCTACATGTAAGAGAATCAAATTGGACCACTGTCTAACCCCATACACAAAGGTAAACTCAAGGTGGATCAAAGACCTGAATGTAAGTCATGAAACTATAAAACTCTTAGAAAAAAATATAGGCAAAAAGCTCTTGGACATAAACATGAGCAACTTCTTCATGAACATATCTCCCCGAGCAAGGGAAACAAAAGCAGAAATGAACAAGTGGGACTATATGAAGCTGAAATGCTTCTGTACAGCAAAGGACACCATCAGTAGAACAAAAAGACTTCCTACAGTATGGGAGAATATATTCATAAATGACGTACCCGATAAGGGGTTGACACCCGAAATATATAAAGAACTCACGCACCTCAACAAACAAAAAGCAAATAATCCAATTACAAAATGGGCAAAGGAGCTGAACAGACACTTCTCCAAAGAAGAAATTCAGATGGCCAACAGACACATGAAAAGAGGCTCCACATCACTAATCATCAGAGAAATGCAGATTAAAACCACAATGAGATACCACCTCACACCACTGAGGATGGCCAACATCCAAAACACAAACAACAACAAATGTTGGCGAGGATGTGGAGAAAAGGGAACCCTCCTACACTGCTGGTGGGAATGCAAATTAGTTCAACCATTGTGGAAATAAGTATGGAGGTTCCTCAAAAAACTCAAAATAGAAATACCATTTGACCCAGGAATTCCACTCCTAGGAATTTACCCTAAGAATGCAGCAGCCCAATTTGAAATGGACAGATGCACCCCTATGTTTATTGCAGCACTATTTACAATAGCCAAGAAATGGAAGCAACCTAAGTGTCCATCAGTAGATGAATGGATAAAGAAGAGGTGGTACATATACACAATGGAATATTATTCCGCCATAAGAAGAAAACAAATCCTACCATTTGCAACAACATGGATGGAGCTAGAGGGTATTATGCTCAGTGAAATAAGCCAAGCTGAAAAAGACAAGTACCAAATGATTTCACTCATATGTGGAGTATAAGAACAAAGAAAAAAACTGAGGGGACAAAACAGCAGCAGACTCACAGAACCCAAGAACGGACTAATAGTTACCAAAGGGAAAGGGACTGGGGAGGCTGGGTCAGAAGGGAGGAGCAAGGGGAAGAAGGGACATTACAATTAGCAGATGTAATGTTGAGGGGGCACGGGGAGGGCTGTACAACCCAGAGAGGACAAGTAGTGACTCTATGGCAACTCACTATGCTGATGGACAGTGACTGTAATGGGGTTAGGGGTGGGGGGAACCTGATGAAGGGGGTAGTGTAATCACCATAATATTACTCATTTAATCGTAGATTAATGATATCAAAATAAACTTATTTAAAAAAACGTATCTGATAAAGGATTGACATCCAAAATATATAAAGAACTCATGCACCTTAACAAACAAAAAGCAAATAATCCTATTAAGAAATGGGCAGAGGACATGAATAGACACTTCTCCAAAGAAGAAATTCAGATGGCCAACAGGCACATGAAAAGATGCTCCACATCACTAATCATTAGAGAAATGCAGATTAAAACCACAATGAGATATCACCTCACACCAGTGAGGATGGCCAACATCCAAAAAACAAACAACAACAAATGTTGGCGAGGATGTGGAGAAAAGGGAACCCTCCTACACTGCTGGTGGGACTGCAAATTAGTTCAACCATTGTGGAAAGCAGTATGGAGGTTCCTCAAAAAACCCAAAATAGAAATACCATTTGACCCAGGAATTCCACTCCTAGGAATTTACCCTAAGAATGTAGCAGCCCAATTTGAAAAGGACAGATGCACCCCTATGTTTATTGCAGCACTATTTACAATAGCCAAGAAATGGAAGCAACCTAAGTGTCCATCAGAAGATGAATGGATAAAGAAGATGTGGTACATATACACAATGGAATATTATTCAGCCATAAGAAGAAAACAAATCCTACCATTTGCAACAATATGGATGGAGCTGGAGGGTATTATGCTCAGTGAAATAAGCCAAGCCAAAAAAGACAAGTATCAAATGATTTCACTCAGGTGTGGAGTATAAGAACAAAGGAAAAATACTGAAGGAACAAAACAGCAGCAGACTCACAGAACCCAAGAACGGACTAATAGTTACCAAAGGGTAAGGGACTGGGGAAAATGGGTGGGAACGGAGGGATAAGAGGGAAAAAGGGGCATTACGATTAGCAGACGTAATGTTGGGGGGGTACGGGGAGGGCTGTACAACTCAGAGAAGACAAGTAGTGATTCTATTGCATCTCACTACGCTGATGGACAGTGACTGTAATGGGGTTGGTGGGGGGGAACTGATGAAGGGGTAGTTTAATAACCATAATATTGCACAGGTAATTGTAGATTAATGATAATAAAATAAATTATATAAAAAAAATACATGAAGAGAATCATGCACCTTGATCAAGTGGGATTCATCCCAGGGATGCATGGATGTTCCAACACTTGAAAATCCATCAACATCATCCACCACATCAATAAAAAGAGGAACAAAAACCACATGATCGTTTCCATAGATGCTGAAAAATCATTCAACAAAATTTAACATCCACTCATGATTAAAACTCTTAACAAAATGGGTATAGAGGGCAAGTACCTCACCATAATAAAGGCCATACATGACAAACCCATAGCCAACATTATACTTAACAGCGAGAAGCTGAAAGCTTTTCCTTGCAGATCAGAAATAAGACAAGGATGCCCACTCTCCACACTTCTATTCAACATAGTACTGGAAGTCCTAGCCACAGCAATCAGACAACACAAAGAAATAAAAGGCATCAGATTGGTAAGGAAGAAGTCAAATGGTCCCTGTTTGCAGATGACATGATACTGTACATAAAAAATCCTAAAGAATCCACTCCAGAACTACTAGAACTATTATCTGAATACAGCAAAGTTGCAGGACACAAAATTAATACACAGAAATCTGTTGCACTCCTTTACACTAACAATGAACTAGCAGAAAGAGAAATCAGGGAAACAATTCCATTCACAATTGCATCAAAAAGAATAAAATACCTAGGAATAAACCTAATGAAGGAAGTGAAAGACCTATATCCTGAAAACTACAAGACACTCCTAAGAGAAATTAAAGAGGACACTAACAAATGGAAATTCATCCCATGCTCTTGGCTAGGAAGAATAAATACTGTCAAAATGGATATACTACCTAAAGCAATCTACAGATTCAATGCAATCCCTATCAAAATACCAACAGCATTCTTCAATGAACTGGAACAAATAGTTCTAAAATTCATATGGAACCATAAAAGACTTCGAATAGCCAAAGCAATCCTGAGAAGGAAGAATAAAGCAGGTGGTTCTCGCCTCCCAACTTCAAGCTGTACTACAAAGCCACAGTAATCAAGACAATTTGGTACTGGCACAAGAACAGACCCATAGACCAATGGAACAGACTAAAAAGCCCAGATACAAACCCAAGCATATATGGTCAATTAATATACGATAAAGGAGCCATGGATATACAATGGGGAAATGACAGCCTCTTCAACAACTGGTGTTGGCAAAACTGGACAGCTACATGTAAGAGAATGAAACTGGATTACCATCTAACTCCATACACAAAAGTAAACTCAAAATGGATCAAAGACCTGAATGTAAGTCATGAAACCATAAAACTCTTATACAGGCAAAACTCTCTTGAATATAAACATGAGCAACTTCTTCATGAACATATCTCCATAGGCAAGGGAAACAAAAGTAAAAATGGACAAGTGGGACTAT
This sequence comes from Smutsia gigantea, assembly GCA_032199065.1. NCBI lineage: Eukaryota > Metazoa > Chordata > Mammalia > Pholidota > Manidae > Smutsia > Smutsia gigantea. Next base: position 8,176 of record JAVSCE010016034.1, read on the forward strand.
ATCAAACTAAAAAGCTCTGTACAGCAAAGGACACCATCAATAGAATAGAAACGCATCCTACAGTATGGGAGAATATATTCATAAATGACATATCCGATAAGGGGTTGACATCCAAAATATACAAAGAGCTCATGCACCTCAACAAAAAGTAAATAACCCAATTAAGAAATGGGCAGAGTATCTGAACAGACACTTCTCCAAAGAAGAAATTCAGATGGCCAACAGGCATATGAAAAGATGCTCCACATCGCTAATCATCAGAGAAATGCAAATTAAAACCACAGTGAGATATCACCTCACACCAGTTAGGATGGCCAACATCCAAAACACTAACAACAACAAATGTTGGCGAGGATGTGGAGAAAGGGGAACCCTCCTACACTGCTGGTGGGAATGTAAATTAGTTCAACCATTGTGGAAAGCAGTATGGAGGTTCCTCAAAAAACTAAAAATAGAAATACCATTTGACCCAGGAATTCCACTCCTAGGAATTTACCCTAGGAATGCAGGAATACCCCAGTTTTAAAAGTCATATGCACCCCTATGTTTATTGCAGCACTATTTACAATAGCCAAGAAATGGAAGCAACATAAGTGTCCATCAGTAGATGAATGGATAAAGAAGAAGTGGTACATATACACAATGGAATATTATTCAGCCATAAGAAAACAAATCCTACCTTTTGCAACAACATGGATGGAGCTAGAGGGTATTGTGCTCAGTGAAATAAGCCAAGTGGAGAAAGACAAGTATCAAATTATTTCAGTCATCTGTGGAGTATAAGAACAAAGAAAAAATACTGAAGGAACAAAACAGCAGCAGACTCACAGAACCCAAGAATGGACCAACAGTTACCCAAGGGAAAGGGACTGGGGAGGATGGGTGGGAAGGGAGGGATAAGGGGGAAAAAGGGGCATTACGATTAGCACACATAATGTAGGGGGGCACAGGAGGGCTGTACAACACAGAGAAGACAAGTAGTGATTCTATAGCATCTCACTACGCTGATGGACAGTGACTGTAATGGGGTATGTGGGGGGGACTTGATAACGGGGGAATCTAGTAACCAGAATGTTGTTCATGTAAGTGCATATTAATGATGGAAGGAAGGAAGGAAGGAAGGAAGAAAAATAAATAATAAATAAATAAATAAAAAGAAAAATAAAATGAGCACCCAGTGCCCTGATCTTGGTCTCTAAACGTCATTCTCCAATAAAAGGAACCAAGGCTCCTTAGAAAAATAGCAGATTCTAGAACTGAGACACGAAAAATACAAGCCGGAACATCTTATAATGCCAGAAAGTGCACCGTCTCCAAAATGGAGAATGTCAAAGGGACATGAGCCAACCAGAGAGAGTACTCTATGACCAAAATCAAAAGAATGTGAGCAGAAAAATAACATTATGACCCAAAATATAAATATTGAGTTTATATGGAAATATGTGATTTTTAAAAATTCTAGTAGGAGAAGAAATAAATATCCCTTACGGGAGAATTCTAAGTAATATATGAAGAGAATCCCCCTTTCAGGAGGTAGAGCATAATTTCCCTCCCCTTGAATGTGGGATAGAGTTGGTGTCTCACTTCCAAAGAATAGAATATAGAAAGGGAAAAATTACTACTAACTGCAAAGTTACTACTTTATATAGAGTGGAATAACTTGGCAGATATAACCTTAATCAAGTGATAAAGATCATGTTGATATCATGCACCTCTTGATATGATGAAAAGGGCACACCTCACCTCTACAGTATTCCTCTCCAAAACCTATTACCCTAATCTAATCATGAGAAAACACCAGACAAACCCAAACTGAGTGACATTCTACAAAGTATCTGCCCAGTACTCTTCAAAACTTTCAAGGTCATGAAAGCAGCTGTAAAGACAAACTCAACAGATCAGAAAAAACTAAGGAGATACAACTTAATGTATTAAGGTATCCAGATTGTATCTTAGAACAGAAAAAGGGCATTAGTGAAAAACTGGTGAAATCCAAATGAGTCTATAGTTTAGCTAATAGCATTGTACCAATGTTCACTTCTTAGTTTCTTAGTCATAACATAGTTGTTAGATGTTAACATAAAAGGAAGCTAGGTGAAGGGCATATGGGAACTCTGTTCTAGCTTTACAACTCTTCTGTAAGTCTAATATTACTAAAAATAATAATTTTAAAAAGTGAAATCCAAAGACTTCTATCTACAAAAAAAACTGAACTAGTAGCAACATTCCAAGACAGAAAGCACCAGGCCCAGATAGGATGGTACATTCTACCAAACACCTAGGGAACAAATTACACCGTAATTTATTATAATACTTATTTATACATACCTTTTTATAATACAAATTTACATAATACAAATATTTATAATACTTATATATAATTCTTACTATATAAATTACTCTCTACAATCTCTGAGTAGATAGATGCAGAGGGAATACTTCCTAACTCATTGAGGCGAGCATTACCCTAATACCAAAACCAAATAAAGACATTACAAGAAATCTACAGATCAGTATATCATAAACCAGATGCAAAAATCCTCAACAAAATATTAGCAAATTGAATCCACAATGTATAAAGAGCATACCACAGCCAAGTGGGATTTATCCCAGGTATACAAGGCTAGTTCAACATTTGAAAACCAATTAATGTAATCTACCATATCAACAGGCTAAAAGGAAAAATCACATGACCTTAATGTGCAGAAAAAGTATCTGGCAAAATCCAACACCCATTCATGATGAAATGTCTTAGCAAACTAGGAATACAGAACATCCTCAACTTGATAAATAACGTCTACAAAAAACCCACATCACACTTAATAGTGAAAAACCAGTCATCCTTCTAGTTATCAAGAAGGCAAGAAATGTGCCCTCACCACTTCCTCCCAACACCATACTGGAAATCCTAGCTAGTGCAGTTAAGAGCCCTGCCTAGCAGGGTCTGACACTTGTTAATGTAATGGGTAGAATCCAATATTCCTAAATACCCATCTCTACGAGTTTCATATGAAGGTTACGGTGATTCATGCCAGTCACCCCCATCCCGCCATTCTATTCCATAGGATGCAATACTGAAGGTGCCCTAGGCACACTGGCCTAAGGGAGCTCTGCTGCCCCTCGACCCTGTGGATGATGCTTCCCATAATCCTCTGCTTGTCCCTAAGATAGACCCCTTCTGCAGAAGACAGGCCAGAACTCCTATTTGATTAAGTCTCTATCAGATGTAAGCAGCCTTTTCATATAAAGAAAAAAACACTATTAGACACTCAGGAGTAACAAAAATATACACAGTAACATAAAAGTAGGTAAGCCAGTTTACACATATTTTCATTCCTTCATTTCCATGATTTTAAGATCCACAGCTCATCCAACAGAATTGAACTAACCCAAATACCAGCCTTCTCTTTGTACAAATTCCCAGATAACAAAGCCCAAACCCAACCTTAGGGGTTAGGGCTGTCTATCGTAAATTATTGGAGGTTAATCCATTTTGGAATTCTTAAAATAGAAACTCAGATGTCTAGTTTTCAGGAAGGATACTTTGTTATTAGTACATCATTTAGATTCTTACAGAAGTTTCAAGTTTTATTTTCTTAAAAGGCTGTTGTTTTTTAACTTGTAAATATGGTTAAGTTTAGCTTCACTGTTAGAAACCTTATCCTGGATAGTTTCCCACAACTGTAACAACGTAGTTTGGGCCTCTTGTGTTCCAATAATTAAGATTTTAAACCCATGTGTACATTGCAATTCAAATATGAATCATGCATTATTTTTTCAGTAAGAGACCTGGGGAAAGCTTTTCCCCCAGATCTAACAGGGGTTCTTCATTCTTTTTCCACTGAAAGGTGGGAATACGTCAGTTAATAGGGAATGTGAGGTCATTGGCCTCATCTAAAAGTGCTTCAGCCCAAGTTTGACAACCACTGACCTGGTTCCCGGACCCCCAACACAGTGGCAGAGGCCATCTTCCCTCCAAATTGAGCCTGCTTTTTCCTATATTCAAAACTGGGACCATCCTCTCTCCTCCAAGCCACGTTACAGGAATATGGCTGTGCCCTCCTTACATTTCAGAACAGGCTAAAGTCCATCAAGTACAAACAAGGCTCACACACGTGGTGTGTGGACAGGACTTTTGTTCTAATAGATATGGAGGGCTCCCTAGTTCAACGAAGCTTCAAACCTGTACCAGTGTCATGTCAGGAGCCAAGGGTTCAAGTGTTTCAGCAGAACCCAGATCTACCAGGAAAGGCAAACCCCTACAACATGCAGTACATACAGGGCTAAGAAAAAGGCCATTCTGGGCAAGAGGAAAGGAGAAAGCAATACTTGAACCAAGTCAATTGGTATGAGCTTTCAAGTCAGGTAGACCTGGGCATGAATCCACCTGGCTTTGCCACCAACCCACTTTGGAGCCTTGAGGGCATCTGCATTCCAGAGCAGATACCAATAGATACTGGCTGCATGAGTGTGTGCTGAATGAAACCCCCGAGTTTGCTCATCTGTAAACCATTAATTCCTACCTTGTAGAACTGAGAGAAGTGCACAATGCTGAGAGTGCTAAGCATGTATGTTAAGTGCTGAGAAAACCAGACACAAGACATGCCATAGGCTGGGCACCAGCGTTTTAAAGTTCTGCCTAAACTGGCAAGAATATTTTCACATCAGGAACAGGACTCTGTCCAGGGCCAGGTTGGGAGGGAGGTGGAGGCAGGGGTAAGGCCCTGGGCAGGGCCAGGCACTGAAGCGAGTCCGAGACCCAGAGCCAGCGAGCCAGTTCCTGGTGGCTGCTGGGCGGCTCAGACTGCTCCTTGCCTTACCAGCCATGGTCCCCCCTCTGCCCTGGCTCTCATACTGCTGCCGTCGCCTCCTCCTGCCTTCCTATCCCCTGTGCTCCTGGCGGTGCTGCTCCCAGAGCCCCAAGGCAAGCACAAAAGAGACCAGCTCCACAGGCAGTGGGAAGATACGGTCACCCACCAGGGTAAGTGATACCAATAGTGGGAGCAAAGGGTGTGAAGGGGGATTTGTACTAGGGGGAGGGGTGGATCCCCACAATCCTGCACCACAGGTCAGCCGAAGGCAGATACCCCTCCACCCCCCAAGTTCTAATACTCTCTACCTTCCCCACCCCCACCCCACTCCTGCCCTCAGGGATCCCTCTCCTCACAGCCCTCCCTCCTGGCACCGAGTCCTTGAACAGTAATTTCCCCTCACCTAACAGTTAATTATTTCTTAGGGGGGATGGTACAGCTAGTCTTCTCCTCCCTATAACCCTATACCCTCGTCCAAGGAGTCCAATCAAAGCCCCAGGGAGTGAACTGCCCCCATTACCCTAGGCAAAACACTTGGCTTTACAGTACAGATAACCTTAAATTAATGGGGTTTAAGTTGGAAAAAGTGGCCAAATTCCTCATTTCCAACAGGACTCAGGCCCCTGTCCTGGCTGATGCTCCCTCCCCTATGCCCTGCTTACCCAGGGTCCCAAGCCCCACCCCACAGCTGAGCTGGCCCAAGCTGAGGAATTGCTGGAACAGCAGCTGGAGCTGTACCAGGCCATGCTGGAAGGGCAAGAAGGGGCTTGGGAAGCCCAGGCCCTGGTGCTCAAGACCCAGAAGTTGAAGGAACAGATGAGGAGACACCGAGCGAGCCTGGGAGAAGATGCCTAAGCTTTCCACCAGTTCTTGCCTCACCCTCCAACGCTGGAAACATGGTGGACGCCCACCCGCCCTGCCCCGAGCCCTTCAACCAGAAACATTGCCCCTAAGAAAAATGGACACCGCCACAAAGGGCCAGAAATTCAAAGCAGTAGGGAATCAGGGCTTCTGCAGTCTTTTTAGTCAACCCCCCCACTTTGATCCCTCCCCACTAACCACAGCCCCATAGCAGAATACACAGTCCTTATAGGAATATACATTTGAATCATAGCCTAATAACCTCACCCCAAATCCAATAAAGGGATGGAGCACTTACAGACACCATAGACGCATGTGTTTTTTAGTTTTGTTAAAAAAATTCTGACAAATCAGGGAATGGGGGATTAGGAGTGGTGATGATGCAAAACAAGGAAGCTATGGGTGGGGATGGGGGTTGTCAGGGGTAGGTGGCAGTAGTGTCTCCTTCACCCCCATGCCTGGTGTAATCTCCTGTAGAGGGAGAGACTGTCACATTCCAGAAGGGGTGGGTGAGTCCTCTACCGCGTCTGTTCAACTGAAGAGAAAACATGACAGAGTTAGAGTAAGATATGGGAAAGAAAACGCAAGGTTAGCAGAAACATACACGCCCATCCATGCAGACGTTTGGGTGGTGTATGGATTCAGAGGACGGATTAGGGGTGAAGAAAAATAATGTGACAAGAGAAGAAATGAAAGAGACCCCACAGAGGTCAACTAAACATCCAAACATGGCATGGGGGTGGGGGCACAGCAGCGATGACAAAAGACTTGACTTGTCTTACACACCAGGGGATTTACATACACAATGAGATTTAAGACAAACACACTAAAGAAAAAGGAGAGTAAAGAGAAAGAACCAGTTCCAAGAGTTCAATACTCACTGTAGGAGGAAATGTCTATCTCATCAGGCAGCTCACTAATATTCACTTCAAAGCGATCCTGCACATCATTGAGGATCTTGGCATCATTCTCATCTGACACAAATGTAATAGCCAGGCCCTTAGTGCCAAACCGGCCTGCTCTGGCCACCTGGAAGGAGGCAGAGGGGAGGGGTTAAGTCCCCAAAGAAGGAAGACATGCAAAAGGAAAAGGAAGACTAAGATATGAAAATACAGAAAATAAGGTGGTGGGAAAGAACACTGGGATGACCTTCTGGGGTGTGGGGCTTACCCGATGCAAGTAGGTGTCAGAATCCTCAGGCATGTCATAGTTGAAGGCAATGTTCACCCGCTCAATGTCCATGCCTCGGCCGAATAGGTTGGTAGCCACAAGAATTCGTCGTTGAAAATCTTTAAACTGCTGATACCGAGAAAGCCTTTGTGAGAAAGGAAATTAAAAATATGTTGAGAGTCTCTTTTCTTCCCAAGGACACAAAATCCCCCCATCTCTGACTCACCTCTCCTCCTGGGGCATCCCACGGTGGATGGCAATGGCTGGGAAGTTCTGCTCCACCAGGAGCTGGGCAAGGGCAATGCAACGCTGCACAGACTTCACAAAGATCACCACCTGTGTGACAGCGGGGGGATGTGGATCCACGTGAGTGTGTGAGATCATGTGTAAGACAGGGGTTTTCAGTAATTACTCTTCCAAAGGAATTCCTGAATTTCCATCGCATTATTTCTTCTGCTCTAAATATAATTTAGCTTTTTTCTCTCAGCTCTGATTTTTTCCTGGGCAGACATGCTGCAGAGAGGTGCAGAGAACAGTAACAAAAATTATTAGATGTCACAGTGGACAAGGCAGGGACTAACTCATTAAAAAGTGGTAAAAATTGTAACTAAGGTCTGGAAAAACCACAACCAGTATCAGTAATGCCAAACAAACCTACCCTAATTCTAGAAAATAATTTTAGTGCAAATAAACCCCACAACAGGTAAAGTGACAAACTGCATCTCATTAAGCAATACAAGAATACACAAAAAAATGCAAGAACCCAATGGACCCAAGATATTTTGGGACTTTCACAAATGTACTGAATCCCTTCAGTGGTATTTCTTTATTTACTGAGTACCTGTTTGTGCCAGCCATGGAAGAGAAAAGCAGTTCCCATCCTGTTCAGCCCCGAAAAGACATTTAAGTTCTCATTTAGAAGAATTTCTTATTAGAGAATCTCTCCACCGTTCTCTCACACCAGGTATGCGGTTTCCACAAGTAACAGGATACTTAATCAGGTTTCTGCTACAGCTGGAGACGTGTTCCTCCCCCTACTGGACCTTAAACAACTGACCTGGTTGAATTCAAGGACATCCAAAAGGTCAAAAAGCTTCCGGTTCTTCTCGTTGTCCTTCAGTTTCACGTAGTACTGCTGCAACCCGTGCAGCGTCAGCTTGGTCTCATCATCCACGAAGATCTCCATTGGCTGGGGGGGAAGGGGTGGGGAACGGGAGGAGGGCAGAGTGGGGGGTTAAACCTGGGGGGGTGGAGGAAGTTGATCTCCAATACACCCCATGGGGGGATGGGGAGAAAGAGAAGATTGAAAACCCCGCCCACCTCCAAAAATACCATTTTAATGTGGTCTCTTCCACAATACATCTATTTTCTTCCTATCAGTTGAGTTAATGCTGCCCAACTGAAAATTGTCATGGGAAAGGAACTTTCCAGGGAGGGAAAGGAAAAGTGAAACCACCTAATGGCAAAATGCCATTACCTCAGATGGTGGTGGTGGAGGAAAGAAAACAATGGGAGATGAGTCTTAAAGGCAGAACAGGATCCAAACACCTTGGAAATGATGGGAAATGGAGACTCAAGGTGAGAATAACTCCACATAAGCTGGCTATAATATGGGAAAGAGGGCAAGGACTGCTCCATTTGAGCATGTCTCTCAATTAAGACAATCATATCAATGTTAGAAGGGTAGATGTCTTTAAGATCAGTGGACATGGTCAAAAACACCATGAAAGGAGAAGCAAAAACTACCTAAGATGAGTTAACAACTTGCCCTCAGACCACAAGGCAAATAGTTTGAGATGAGATTGGTCTCTTGAGTCAAACCATCTACACAGTGTTACATGGAAGTATCAATAAGTGGGGCTAAGAAATAAATTCAGAGCAGCAGACAGGCATTTATCTTAAAAAAAAAAAAAAAAGAAAATCCATAACTCTCGAAGGGGAGAAAAATAGCCATTAAAAAAAAAAATTTGACATAAGACTTAACGCCACAGTCCAACTTTCCTAGCACTCTTCACTAATTTGGGGACATAATTTAACATGAAAACCCAGGATCCAAGATTTTGGGAAAGGATGTGTGTCATAGGAGAAAACCAGAAGCCAAACCCCAGAAGGTAGGCTAGCAAAGGCAGGCTTTCCAAACAGAAGTTCCATGGACTCCTTCAAATCTAATTCTAACCCCAAGTACAGCTAGAGTTACCTTCCATGTGGAAGGAGCACAGGGAGAGAATGAACACACTCCACTGTTTATACAATGGGCCCTGCCCAGCCCCAAACCCTAGCACCCATCTGGTTACTTCTAAGTGGAGCTCCTCACTTTAACTTTCCCACATCCCTCTCCACTGAGTATTGGAAAAATGTTTAAAAAGAGAAAAAAAAAATCTACCCCCCGTTTAGGACACCCCACCCCCAACATATATGGGGGAAATGGAGCACGGCACGCCTTGGGTTCAGGAAAAAAACCAGGAACGAAAAAAGAGGCTGGTTGGGTCCTCAGCTTCTGGTCAGGCTTCCTCGCGGCCTCCGCTGCCGCCATCCACCGCTGGTGTCGTCTGCATTTCCCCCGACGCTCCACGGTGCTTCTCTGCTGCTGGCTCACATCAACCGAGATTCCAGATGGGTGCGAGGAGGTTCAGGTGGGAAGGAGTAGGGGATCGGGGACTGAGGTGCCAAAGGCCCCCAACCCCTGGAGGTGGGGAGGGAGCAGATGCATCTGTGTTGTTTGCTCTTCTTTTGGACATGCCCTGCCATCTGTCTGTCCCTCTCTTGCTCTCCTGCCACCGGGAGGTTATGAGTTTTGGGGAGCAAAAGGCTCCAATTGTATGCTCGATGCCACCTTGAGGGTGCGTGGCTGCAGGGAGGACGTAGGAGATGATGGGTGGGTGGTAGGGCAGAAAATCCTGCCCTCCCCCAAAAGGGAGAAGAGGTTCAAAAATGCCGTGATTGAAAAAAAAAAAGTCGAACACTACCCGCTCTCACGTTAACCCGACCAAGTCTTCCGGAGTTTCCCTGTTGCCCGCGCAGACCCTAACACTAGCTGTCTCTGCCTCTCTGTGTTTCTTCAAGGAGTCATCACTCCCAGATGGGCATAAGCCCCCTTCTTGGTGCTTGAAGGACAAGGGAGTCTGGAGGAAGAGGGCACGGAAGGGGGAGAGGCAGCGGGCGGGGAGTGGAGGGAGAGAAGGTAGAAGGGTATTTACGTCTTGCATGAACTTGCGGCAGACTGGACGGATCTCTTTGCTCAAGGTAGCACTGAACATCATGACCTGCTTCTCATGGGGGGTCATGCGAAAAATTTCCTGGACATCCCGACGCATGTCTATAAGGAGAAAAAAGAAGTGTATGTCATAAACAGACCAGAGATAGGCTTCCTGAGATGAAGATTGCTGGAAATGGTAGGTCATTTCAAAGATTTGCCTCCATCTTCTCTGACCACCATAAAATCACACCCACGGTAGTAACACAATGGAAAAAGCAATGAATTTGGAATAAACATTTGACATCAGATTCCAATTCTGTGTTTTAACCAGGCAGGCAAAAAATAACATGATAAAATGCCAAAGCTCACAATTATAAAATGGAAATAAAGCCCACTCTAAGAAGCTCACAAGGGTTAAGACCTTTGAAAAATGCTTTACAAGGCCCTTCTCCCTAATCCTCTCCCTGCCAAGTGCCAGCTGTCTACAAACATCACCCATCTATTACATTCCAGCTGTCAAAGAGTCCATTCCACACTTCTCTGGATCACACTTTCCTATCCCATCAGGAAAATACAACATCTCTACCTGGAACCCACTATCTAGAATAGCCAGAGACCACTCAGAATGACTGGTCCCTGGGGCTATGTCCACCCCCACTCTTTCATTTATCAAATTTGAGTTTTTACAGATTTTCCTTTCTTAATCCCACTTTGCCCACTCAAATATCACACCACAGAAACTCTACATTAATCCTGGAACTTAAGTCTAGAGAGCTCTTCAGCTTTAAATTCTGATGGTATGTGCTGTACTGAGGAAACAAAAAGGGTAATGGTCTCATCCTTCATGTTAAGTATCTCCCCAATGTAACCCAGTATAGGAAGCTATGAGTGTGACTGATGTCTGAGATCAGCAAAATCCCTCCTCTCAAAGACAAAAAAGAAACCACCACTGAAAGGAAATACATGACATTCTTCTCCCTGATTACCAAGGCTGCTTAAAAAGCCTAATGAAGACCAAACAGGGAAGCCAGAGCCATCAGTTATGGGTGATAGATTAAGAGTCGTCCTGGCACTAAAGTGCTCCTCTATCAAATAAACATCATTTGGCTCCAAAGGGTAACTCCCAGAACATTAGCCCAGTCCCAGGACTGCCACTCACCGAGCTGTTCAAGCATCTTATCACATTCATCCAAGATAAAATGTTTAATGTGTTTGAGGTTGAGGCTCTTATTTCGAGCCAGGGCTAGGATGCGCCCAGGGGTCCCCACGACGATATGCGGGCAGTTCTTCTTCAGCACCTCTTCATCCTTCTTGATGGACAGACCACCAAAAAACACTGCGACCTGTCAACCCGGGAGAAAAGAATGTCTCAGAAGGAAGGGAAGAGTCCAAACCCCCTACAGTTCCCATTCAGTTTAATCTAAACCAATTCTTAAACATTTCAGAGTTAAAAGGAACATTATTAGAGATCACCTCATCTAAAATTCTTACTATGTCCTCTAAACACTGAAAAAAGCGAAAGTGACTTGCCTGAAGTTACGTGGCTCATCAGGGCAGTTGGGACTAGCATTCAGTTCTTCTGACTTAATCTAATAATCTCCCTTCCCATTACTCTAAGGCCAGACTTCATTTTAAAAATGAGGACAGCAAAATTCACCAGTGTCAAGAATCAGAAAAAGTTCACGGCAAGTTTTCCTACCTGAATCCAGATTTTTAAATACTTCTGCACAAACCCTATGAAATTACTGGCTCAAGCTACACATACTACTCTCTGTTAAAACCATTAAGGGAATGTTTGTTGGGGATCTGGGCCTTAATACAGCCATCAAGTTAACACCAAAAACTGCTTTTTACTCTCAAGTGGGGAGTGATCAATCAAGGAATCTGACTATGGCGGTTAACTCAAATCACTAACCGTAGAACCACCAGGTTTGCAACAAACCACACAGGAGGTACACAGCTTATAAAACACTCTTGCTAGACATTTAACTTGAATCAGTTAAGCTTTCAAATATAAAATTCGGTTACAGGAAATACGAGGTGGAAAGAATAAGCTAAAGACTATTAAGAGAGTAATGAGACAAATCCAGAGATAGGACATTTAGTTGAACTAGCCCAACCTCTTCAGCAAGTCACTGTAGCTCAATTTTAAGCAAAAGTAAGAAAAACTAAGACTATGTCACAATTTGTGTTTGGTCTTGACAGCAAGAACATTCCCTTATAAGAGGCACAAAGGCGATGAATTGGACTTACAGAGGACATGCAATCCTAGCTCACTAAGCTCCAACAATAAATGTTTCCACAGCCCTAACAATGGAAACTTCCCAGTTTTCAAATCTTAGAATCAACCTACAAACCAGCCTGCCTGAAGAAAGGAGATTAATGCTACTGACACTGACGATTTAAGAACAGAGGTATATATAACAGAGAGATAAATACACGTATATGGCATTCAGATCCTATTTTGAAGAAATAAAATATATTTTCAAATACCAAGAGAAAAAAACAGTATAAACATACTAAATAATCTTTCATGGAAGTAAAAAAGGCCTGTAAGTTGGTATCTCGAGAAAACAGTGCCTAGTACTTGGTTTCACAGAACCATTAGAACTTTACAAAAAAATTAAGTGATTACTTTTTGTGAAGTATGATTACAGATAGGAGAATACAAATCTTCATTATAAGGTCTTCCAGATTACTTAAGCATGTTTACCATACACAGGTACTACCATTACCACTTTGGTTTTTAAAAAATTTTTTTTAGTGTAGGGCTATGACTCAAATAATAGGAGAAAATGGTAACAATCTGAACAGAAGTACTATTCTTCACCCCATCCTAGCCAGGGAATATAAAGTTATACACATCAGTGCCTCTCAAACTCCAACTACCTGGGGTTCTTGTTAGAATGCACAGTCATATTCAGCAGGTCTGGGGTGCATTTAATGTGTATTTAAAACAAGACCCCAAATGATGATGAAACTATAGGTCTGGGAACCACACGAGGTTTGGGAACCACACCATGAATACCAAGGTTACGTAACAGAGAATAAATGAAGCAACTCTGTTGTGGCCCCAGACATTTCCAATTTTCTGCCATTTTTAAAGGATCCTCAAAATCACACACTAGAGACATTTTGGAGCTTCCAGCCTTCTCTTGCCATGCACCCCCAAATTCTCAAACTGTCAACCAAAGGACAGTGAAATGATACAAAGTCAGTGTAAAGAAATAGTGAGCAAGACTGGTCTTATGGTAAGCATCCTCAGCCAAGTCAGTCTCCCACTACACAGGCACGTTAACATCACCAAGGCAAATTAAAGCTTCTCTAACATCACAATACAGCAAGCACAACTGAATATAACGCACATCCAAACGAGCTCTAAAACGTCAATCTATTGTACACCAAAGCTTACAGAAACTACCCATTACATGAAAATGAGATCTACAGACAGGTTTTTACCATCTGTGGGACATAAAGACTGCTGATTTATAATTTTCCAATGCCCCCAATTCCCTACACTCATACCCACACTCCCAGGTCTCCAGCCTGACTTACCTTGACATTGGGCATGTATTTAGAGAAGCGCTCATACTCCTTGCTGATCTGAAAAGCCAACTCCCGAGTGTGACACATCACCAGCACAGACACCTTGAGTGGAGGAGACAGACAGACACATAGTATATCCCTTCACTAACTCCTCTGGGGAAGTGACTGCCACAAAAGCACACTTGGCAAATCACAAATGACATAAATGAGATGTAAATTATTAACCCCATGATTTTAACAGATCATTCCCCATGGCCATCAGTCAAGGGTGACAGATTATTTTAGCAACAAACACTCATGGCTTTGAATACATCATGTAGCTGAATACCCTTCCAGAATATTCCTAACCAAAATGTCTTCCTCAGCATCCTCCTGAAGTGTACCTGTCCAGTAACTGGCTCCAGTTGTTGCAGTGTGGCCAGCACAAACACTGCTGTCTTTCCCATGCCTGACTTGGCCTGGCATAGGACATCCATTCCCAGAATGGCCTGCGGGATGCACTCATGCTGAACTAGAAATAGAGGAAAATAATGATAGTAAGTTAGACTTCAATCTCCTTTTTCACCATGCCAAATCCATTTCCCATCACTCAATTGTTAAGTGGTTCTCTGAGTTTTCAGACCCTTTCTACCTCTGCTCCCTCAATCAAATTCACCCCTAAATCTGACCCCCAACCAAGTTCCTTCTAGATTTAGCCTCCTCCAACTTGAGCTCCATGCCCTCTCCCTCTTGCACCTACAAGCAACTCACTTTTGGTGCTTCTGGCTCTGTCCCTATTTTCCTTAGTCTGTAACAATCACATTTTGAGTACCCTCCATAGGCCATTTATCCTACTTACATGGCCATGCTTTAGGTCACATAACCCTGCAACCTTGGACAAAATGAAAGGCTTGGTACATGACCCAGATGCCAGGCATCTTTAGACCAGCTATATTGGTTTGCAGGGCCCAGAGTTGGCCTAAAAGAGGGGAACTAAAGGTCCCAACAGCTCCTCTCTGGAAATATATAATCTGAAGTCAAAGTGAAAAATTAAAAACAAGCAGACAAGAAAAGCCAGTCGCAAGAATGAACAGCAGACCTCTAAGACGCTTCTAGGTCACTAGCACTTTCATGCTATCATGAATAAAAGACCAGCCCTACATACATATTTACATTAAGAGGTTTTCATTAATCCCTTATTCCCCAGTCTACCCTAAATATATAACCACATCACCTGAGGAACGGTTAAACACGTTTTTTGTATTTTTAAAGAGCCTAATAAATACGGTAAGCAGAAAATTTACCTTCAGATGGATGCTCAAAGCCACAGTCAACAATGGCCCGGAGCAACTCTGGCTTCAGCAAGAAGTCACGAAAGCCAGAGCTGTGAATGGAGACATAGGAGCCCTTGACATCCTTCTTAGCAGGAGCCTCACCCCCATCTCCCGCAGCTGCTGTCTCCACCTCATCGTCTTCATAGTCCAAGAGCTCATTGTCCACATCGTTCTCTGCCATAACTGGACCGGCAGGGGGAGAAGGGGTGGGGGGCTCTGAATGGGTTCACGCAAAATGAGGGAGGAGAGTGGGGGCTTGAGGAACAGTGGAGTAAAAGAAACACACGCTTCTGACAGAAGAGCTAGGAAGCAAACAGACAGAAGACTTATTAGTCAGGAGCAGAGCCTTCACCACCTCTTTCCCATCCCCACATTCTTTCCACTTTCCCTAAACTATGAAACCTTTCGCTAAAAGTAAAAAGAACAGAGAAACACAAAACGCAAAAGTGAAAAGCAAACATAATACAGGGTATGGTAAAAGAGGTTCCAGAAGAGGTGATTAGGACACAGGTTCCCAACGTGTAAAATCAGAGTACTATAATCCTGAAACTGAAAAAGACTGGCTAATAAATTTCTTATCTGTAACAATAGTGAGGAAAAAGGATAATGAAATGAATACGACTGAAAAATTAAAGGAGTGGAGAATGGAGATGACAAGATTAAGAGGAGTGCAAAAAAAAAAAATCCTCAAAAGACCACCTTGTACTTCCCCTAAAATCTCAAAGTGTCGACCCCTCACATAGCAGCCATCAGTCAAGGGTCATCAATGAGCAAAACACTCACTTCTCAACAAAAACATCACGTGGCTGCCATCCACCTCCCACTCCTCCGTGACCTTCTGGTACTTAAGAAATCCCTGTGTAATTAATGGCTCGGTCGGAAAAAAAATTCTCATTTCTCCACCCCAGAGTAAGTAATGAGGTAATTAAGAAAGAGGCATCCTCACTCCAGCTTTAACAAAAACTTTACCTACTGTGTCTCACATCACGGTCTCATTTACTCATGTTGACTCCTTTCCGAGAATCACACAGTGACACCACTCGTAAGATTCTGGAAAGCGCCCCAAATAAAGGTAAGCTAGTCGAAGTAAGGAAAAGTCCAAGTAGGCCCAGAAGCCGGCCCTCCTATTCCCAACGTGGGTGAGAGAGGACCGAGACCAGAAGAAAGGAGAGGAAGGCTCCGCCCTCTTCAAAGACCCAAAATCAAAGGACGCCTAGCAACCACCTCTCATCATTGTTGGGGCCTCCCTTAAGCAAGGGGCCCACCGGAGAAGAGGGGAGAAAAGAGAACACAATGGCGCCGAGGCCACCATCTTGGATTAGGGCCCCCCTAGATTCCCTACCTCCCCATGAGCTCTTTTACTCCCGAAAGGGATGCAAGCGATAGAAATGACCCAACTAGGCCCCAACGTCCAAACCGTAAGGCGTGGAAGGGGTATCATGAGACCATGCCACAGGATGGCCGCAGAGAAACGAAGATGGGGACGGATGGCACCGAACGGTACGGCTTACCTGAACAAGGCCAACGTTTATGGCGGCAGCGATAGACACGAAGGAGAGAATCTGCCTTCACTTCCGGTTCCCGGCTTCCCTCTACCCAGGCCTCCCGCCTTCTTGGCTGCCAGTGCGCAGGCGCAAGGGGCCGGAAGAAGGTCCTTCCACGGTTCTATAATTCCGCGCGATTTGGGGTTACCGTTAGAAAATGCCTGTATGAATTTTTTTTAAGCCAACTCTGAGTCCTCCGTTATTGCCAGTAACAAAAAACATAAAGGAAACTAGCATCCTCTCCCAGTTATCTTTTTTCTTTCGTCCTACTTTCCTCTACGCCCGTCACCTCTTCGATCAAGTTCTTGCCATGCAGGTCTTCTCCCTGGGTACGCCTCCGTTGGCGCCCAAAACGGAGGTAGCGGGGCCTGCGAGTTCCCACGGGGTCCTGATCCCGGTAGTCAAGGTGACCTGGGGCTTAAGCGCCGGCGCGGTGGAACCACCCTCCCAGCTGAGGAGAGGGAGGGAGCTGTGCTTGCGAGTCGTGTGCCTACCCTTTCCCCAACCGTGGAGACAGCGGGCAGCATTTGCCCAAAATGATGTTGGTCCACGTAGTTGATCTTCCAATGGCCTTGAGGCTGGTGGGCAGGTGCTCAGAAAGGTGTTCTGAATCCACTAAGCGGGAGGCTGGGGGTTCTAGATTCTTACCCAAGTGATAGAGCTTGAGGATTATGTAACATTACATAAAAACTGTTAATCAACCAGAATGTTCTTAGCCCTGCCCCCAACAGCCCCATTGTTGAGCTTGGATTTTTTTCCTGAATGAAACATTTCATGACTACTTCTTGATGTGCTGTAGAAGTCAAATATGATGCTTAGCAAAAATAACAACAAATGTTTGGTCCTTTACCTGTTATCACACTAAACCAGTTAATAATAAGGAGTAGGAACCATTATTCCCACTCTTACAAGCAAATAGACTTAGAAAAATAAAGCAACATGTCCAAAGTAATACAGCTAATAAAGTGATAGAGCCAGGATATAAACACCTTATTCTCTATTGTATCCTTCTTCCCTGCTTAAGAGTTTGGTTAATAAATACACTACAAATTATCTCATTCGTTCAAGTCCTTGGTGAAGCAGGCTTGTTTCTACAACCAACAGAAGTAACAATGATCCATGGATGGTGTCATAGAAGGGCAGTTTTCCCAACCCTAAGTATCAATTTTGCAAAAGTATTTATCAACTGTATCAAGTGCTTACCTAGGATCTGGGGACACAGAAGTGAACAGCCCTGTCATCAGAGTTCATATAACAGGGAAACAATATATAAACATGTCAAATAGCAGTAAGTGCTATGAAGTAAAATAGAGCAAGATCAGAAGCAAAGAGTACTTGTTCCTATACCCCAGCTTTTCTCTACAGTTGCTATCTATAGTCCTCAGGTTCCTAAAGAAGGAATCACATTATTTCTCTCCTTAGAGAAACAATAACTTACTATTTGCTTTTGTTTCTCCAAGTTTCAAAGGACTGTCCTTTTTGGTGTTTGGGTAATACATAAACAAAGAACAAGAAAGTGACTGAAAATGAGAAAAGAAATGAGAAGCAAAAGGAGACTGCTTCCACACACCAATTTTCCCATAGTTATTTTATTGATTTTTTTTTATTGTTACTAAGAGAAAGTAAGGTGTTGGGTATGTGGAAAGGAAGGTCATGCACATATGGGAACACAGTATCACTTTAGATCACAGGAAGCAGTGAACATCTGGTGGGACTTTAGGGAAATAGGTAAAGGGAGAAATTTAATAAAGACAAACACAAACTTGAGAGGCTTAGAAATGCAACATCTTCCTGAAACCATGGTAGAGAGGCTAAATGAGGTCATCATTTCATCTTCTCAGGTATCATAAGATCTCTGGGAAAAAAGAGGTGGGAAGAACCAATTCTTCAGAGAATTCCTAGGGTCACAGAATGAGTCAGTAGAATTAGAGAGCCACAGACAGAAGTGAGGAAACAGCTGTATTTAGGTTTTGGCAGGTGGACAGGGGATGGTAATACTATCACAAGTTTGCCATTTACTGAATCACAGCTACTACATGCCAGAAACTGTACTAAGCTCTTTATTGAATGATTCCTAATCATTATAGCCACCCCCATAAGGTAGGTGTTACTATTATTATTACTCCAGTCTAGCAGAGGAGAACATTGAGGCTACATATAGCTTGTCCTGGTTGCACAGCCAGCAAGTGGCAGGGTCAGGAGAGGGACCCAAGCTGGTCAGGCTCTGAAGTCAGTGTTTTCCACGTGCCTACTTACTTCTCCATGCTAGAGATTTCACAGAGGGGTTGGATGAGGGGGACCTGGGAGTTTATAAGGTCCCAGTGAAGATTAAAGAACAATAACAAGATTAGGTCTGAGCAGAATATTTATAAAATTCACAGGAGAATTACTGGGTCCTGCCCCCTAGAATTTCCAAGGAATGGAAAGAAGAGACCGATTACAGTGGAAGGTGATTTTGATTTGGGGATTTCTCTGAGGGAAAGAACTGGCAGGAGGAGTCAGGCCTAGGATGGGTCCTAGGCAGCGATCCGGTAGTTGGGGTGGACCTGGGGCCTGACGTCACAGACCATACCAAGAAGCTGAGCCAGGACACGTTCACGGTTTCTCTGCTGGGAACTCTGCATGCCCTGCACCTGGCGCCTTGTAGCCTGCTCCACCTCAGCAGAGAGGTTCCCTTGGGAGCCCATGGCCTGGGGGGTTGTGGAAGGGGTGGAAAAGAGAAAAAAGCAGAAAAAGAAAGAGAAGGATCCAGGCATGTGGAGGGAAAGATCCTGGAGCAAGGCCAGGAAGAAAGGCTCTCTCCAAAACCACCCCCATTCCACAGAAATACCCAGACACCAAAGAAAGCAATATAATCCCCTTTCTTCTAAAACCTGACATGCAGCTTCATCCTAAAACAGACGAATATCCTCACCACCTCACCACCCATGATCATAAAACTGCCCTCCACCCCAGTGTCATCATACTCCATATACACTGTGGCAATTCCACGCCACATGCCATACAAGTCCTTCAAAACTCCAAGACTCTTACATATCACAAAACTTGACCAATGTCATGGTTCCTGCCAGGGTCCCCTTCAGGTCTTTACCACCTTATCTTCTTAGAGAATCACCCTTAACACACCTCATAAAGATGCACCCACCAACCTGCACCCAGGGGTCCCATCCCAACTCTCCCACTACTCACAGCCTGCTGCTTGCTCTGGAATTCCTGCTCTCGCTCTCTGCGGTATTGCTCCACCTCCATCTGTGCCTCCTCCTTTGCCTGCTTCAGACGCCGGGCCTTCCCTGGAGGCAGAAGAAAGGCCGGGGGAGGTGGGGGAGATAGGAGTAGACAAAATGTGACATAGGGGTCGGTCCTTTCCAGGAACGTATTCTGCCTTTTATCAGCTAACGAGGTGCTAGAATCTAACACCCACCCACCTATTCCCTCTTAATCAGCCTCCCCCGCATCCCTGCTCTGTTCCCCACCAGCCTTGGGTTTTTTCAAGGCCTCAAATATTTGATCCCCCACCCTCAATTTTTTTCCAGACTCCTAAAGGAGAAAAGACTCACTCTTTCTGGCATCTGCCACCTTCTCAGCCGCCCGCTTCTCTGCTTGCAGGAGCTGCTGGATTCCCTGCGACTGACTGGCCATTTCTGTAGTTATGGCCGATGCTGTTTTGGATGGTACCAAGATGTCAGTTGGCTCCCCCTCAGCACGCACACACACACACACACACACACACACACACACACGCCTACTTCTCCTCCTCTGGCTCCCTGCTGCAGTCCTCCACTACCCTTGGGTCTTAGTGCTCCCCTTTTCGCTCAGCCTCCTGCACCGGTGTGTCCCCAAAATTGATCCTCCTATTGATGGCTGGTCCTCCTCTCCCACCTCTCACTCTAGCAGTACCCAGAAGGACCGCCTGGGAGCAGCAGAGACCAGGCCCAAAGCTGCCCGCTAACTTCCCTGCAGGAGGAGGGCTTTCCCAGTCTGAACGTCTACGAGACAAGGGCTGGGGCAGAGAGGCGAGGAGTATTTGGGAGAGAAGGAGGCATAGGGGATTGAGAATGGGTGAGAAGGTAAAGAAGTTACAATATGTCGTGTGTTGGGAGAGTATGCTGGGCTACTCGGAACTCTAACAGCTTCTCTTACCCTTTTTTTCCTCTCTCCCTCCGTTTCCATCTCCTTTTCCCACATCTCTCCCAAGTCCAACTTTCTGCATCTATTTCACTTGCCTTGTCCTTCGGTTGTTTCCTGATGTCTTCACGTCTGTGTGTTTCCCCCTTTTCATCTGTCCCTGTTACTAGCCTCACTGTGGTTTTGGTTTGGGTTTTGGTTATCCATTTTCACAGTAATTTTTATCCAGTCTTTATCTCCCCTCTCTTCTCCTCTTTTCATCACTGAACCATCTCCTCTCTCCCCCCAGCTCGGGGACGGGGGATAAACCTCTAAACCGCCCTCCTTTCTCCCCGCCCCTGCCGGGGCTACTTTTCCACGCCTACCTTCCAGTCTTCTGACTTCAGGCGGGCCCTTTATCTTAAGTTTCCTAGTTTCCCGGGCGGAGGCTAATCTGAAGAACTCCCATGCCCCGGGCTTGCTCGCAGAGAAACGACATCCGGTAACGCGTCTTACAGTTCATTTCCGCCCTTTACCCGCGTCTCCGCTTGCGCCATTTCCGCCAGCCTAGAGTGTCTCCGCCCTTCCCACCTCCCTTCCGAGCGTCTAAAACACAAGCCTCGGGCCTACAGCTCAGGGGGTACTTAGGGGGGCGGGGGGGCAGGTCTGATGAGTAACCCCTCCCCCCAGGTCCCAGAGGGAGAAGCCTCTACGTCTCTCTGCCGGGTACCTTATATTCAATTTCTTGATCATTATTTTTGAAATTATCTGTGACTTTTAAATTCAAATTTCTGTTGATAAAAATTTCTCCCATCAGTCTCTCTATTCTTCTTTTCAAAGTCCTTTATTAAAATTTTACCTGGGCAAATGAGCCTCAAAGCAATTAATTTATCCTGTCCTCAAATTTTACATTCAAAAATTAATTCTGTGACCCCAGGCCTCCTCAAAATTTTTTTCAAACCTGTCGTCTGTTAAGAGTTGAGGGTTAGGACACGCCTCATCTTTTGCTGAAGATTTAAGAAGAAACAGGGAACCAAAGGGAGGAACTAGAGGGAATGTCAGAGATGGAGGAGGAGGGACCAGCCAAAGGTGGGGTCCTGACTGCTGCCTCTTTTTCCTTCTTCAGCCCAAGAGTCCCATGGCCTCCACTTCCCGCCGCCAACGTCGAGAACGTCGCTTTCGTCGTTACTTGTCTGCAGGACGGCTGGTCCGGGCCCAGGCCCTCCTCCAGCGACACCCAGGCCTTGATGTAGATGCTGGGCAGCCCCCACCACTCCACCGGGCCTGTGCCCGCCACGATGCCCCTGCCTTGTGCCTGCTTCTTCGGCTGGGGGCTGACCCTGCCCACCAGGACCGCCACGGGGACACAGCACTGCACGCTGCTGCCCGCCAGGGCCCTGATGGTGAGTCTGCCTGGTAGGGAACAAGGTCATGAGCAACTGACAGGGTTTGAAAAGAAGGCCACCTGTTGAAAAATAAGCTAGTTATTTGGTCAGTGGCATTTAGGAAGGTAATTGGCATGTGGCAATCATTTGTGCCTTTACATTACTGAGCTACCATTATCTGAAGAGTCCAGTGTTCCCAAACAGCAACTGGTCCTCAAACTTCACATCTTAGATTAGTAGCTACTTTGTCTCTTGTCTGGTTGTTTGCCTATAGCCCAAAAAGAATGAGGAAGGGTAGGTTCTGGAGGTAGTTAAATCCCAACTCCACCTTTAAAGACTGTGTATTCTTGGGCAGGTTACTAAACTTCCCTGAGGCTTAGTTTGTCCATTTGCAAAATTAAATAATAATGACCGTTGCCATGTGCAGGCACTTTTCACAAAGCCACTCACTTAATTCTCACAACAACACTATGAAGTTGTAAGTACTCATATTATCCCTAATTTCTCAGATGTGGAAACAGCACAGAGAAGTAATTTGCCAAAGTCGCACAGCTATTAAGTGATAGAACAAGAATCGTAACCCAGGCAGCCTAGCTAGACAGTCGTGCTGTAAATCGCTGCATCGTGCCGTGTGATACAGTACAGAATTACACAGTGACAGTGCCCATGTCCAAAGCATCAATGCTGTGACACGCCTTGAGAATCAACTGACACAGTACATAATTAGGGCACTAGGCACATGCTTAGCACTGAGTAGCTGCTGGCCATTGCTCCTGTTCTCAACAGATCTATATTCCCTTACCCATAGTTCTTAAACTCAGAAACACTCTGAGAACCAAACATTTTCGTCAATCTGCCACCGAACTCATCAAGTGACAAAACCTAACCTGAACTAAAATGAGGCTGTCTATGATTTGGTTTTATCCTACTGATGTCAATATTCATACATTGCAGAAACATTCTTGTGTTTGGTTACTGGGGCTGACCAGGCCCTCCTGGACTACCTAATGTAGAATATTCAGATCAGCCCTATCAAATCC
>JAVSCE010016035.1:0-231531 GCA_032199065.1 Smutsia gigantea
GGAAGCAACCTAAGTGTCCATCAGTAGATGAATGGATAAAGAAGAGGTGGTACATATACCCAATGGAATATTATTCAGCCATAAGAAGAAAACAAATCCTACCATTTGCAACAACATGGATGGAGCTAGAGGGTATTATGCTCAGTGAAATAAGCCAAGCCGAAAAAGACAAGTATCAAATGATTTCACTCATATGTGGAGTATAAGAACAAAGAAAAAATACTGAAGGAACAAAGCAGCAGACTCACAGAACCCAAGAACGGACTAATAGTTACCAAAGGGAAAGGGACGGGGGAAAATGGGCGGGAAGGGAGGGATAAGAGGGAAAAAGGGGCATTACGATTAGCAGATGTAATGTTGGGGGGGCACGGGGAGGGCAGTACAACTCAGAGAAGACAAGTAGTGATTCTATAGCATCTCACTACGCTGATGGACAGTGACTGTAATGGGGTTGGTGGGGGGGACCTGATGAAGGGGTAGTTTAATAATCGTAATATTGCACATGTAATTGTAAATTAATGATAATAAAATAAATTATATTAAAAAAAAAAAGAATAGCTTAAAACCCTGAGTCACACCAAGTAGCATTTTTAAGCTGAAACTGGCTTTATTGATTTGCGCTCAGCCAGTCTTCTCTTTGTTCAGATGAAGAAATGAAAGCCTGGAGAAGTCAAGGAATTTAGCAGAGTGAGACAACAGAACTGGGATTAGGACCCAGAAGAACCAACCGTTGGCCCAGGGACTTTTCGTTTCTTCTTGCCTTTCCATGGACAGCGGCCTTGAAAATCTCAGAGCAGGGCATCTCACAGCTCAAGAGACTCGAGACCGGGTTGCTAGGTCACTGAATCGTCACCAAGTTGAGAAATCATCCTTTGCATGGAGGTCCTCCGTGGTGGTGCCCTTTCAGCATCCCAGTGGGCGTCCACCATGAATCACTGATGTACGCCAGCGTGGTGGCAGATTCAGACCACATTTATGAAGCAACAAATGGGTCAAAGCAGAGAAAACCAATAGGGTGCTGACACTTCTGCTTCCTTGAATGAGGTATTAGGCCTGAATTATTAGAGCAGGAAATGCTAAACTGCTGTGGAAAGAAAAGATGTGATTATTCATGTCAGTGCTAAAATTGCCATTTTTCACGAAGGGATCAATCACCAGCCACGAACCTAGCTGCACTTGATATAAAGCACTTTTCCTCTTTCCCACTGGCAGTAGAATTTCTTAGATCATGTGGTCCGTTCCAGAAACCCAAAACAGAAATTAGAGAAAGTCTAGTCTAGAGAGTGCCTTAAGTCTATTAGAGGAGGTCTCCTCATCAGGACTGGGGTCAGGGTGTGGCAAGAGAGGAGTCAGGGTACAAAAGTTAGGGAGGACCTCCCTCTCTGGGTCCTGCAAGTTCAAGATCTGCACTGAGAATGAGCGCCTCCTTTGCAGTCTCTGCCCTAGGCACTCGTGTGGCTCACATGAGTCCTGTCCCCCTCTTCCTTTACCATCTGACTTCCAAGGGTTCCGGATGGGGTGGGAGGAGACAGGTGGGTCAGGAATGGCACTTCAGACAGAGAAGCATGGGCGAGAGTGTGTTGAGAGACCTAACATTCAAACATCCAGGGCCCTGCTGCTTTGGCAATTGGCATAGAGGGGTGTAGGTACTTCTACTGGTCTATACCTTGGACATCAGGCCCTCAGGGTTTGGTCAGGCCAGACTATGGATGCCTTTAGCTGAAATCTGAAGTCTGAGATCTGGGTGAGCAGTGGGGACACAAGGGGGAGAACAGGTCTGGGTGAGAAGACAAATAGCCGTGGGAAGGTCGGTCCAGCTGGATGTAACAGAAGCTGATCCTTGAGGTAGGACCCGGGCGCTGGGAACTGAGCCGTGACAGCCAGAGCAGGACCGGTGGCCAGATGGACTTCCTGGTAAGCCAGATGAGCTGCAGACAGAGGACTTCTTGTGTCCTCCTTGCCAGGGCAGGGCGGTGGGTGGGGAAGGTGGTGAGCTGGGCAGACCCTGGCACTGGGTGTTCCCCGTCCCCCACTCTCCTCCCCCGAGTTGGTTCCCTTGCATGGCTTTGAAACAAAGTGCCTGCCTCCGTCGAAGACTGAAACCTTTGTTCGATGTTAGAAAATACTGCATTAAAAGAAGTCTCTGTGGGGGCAGCTGTATTAAAGAATCAAGAAGCAAATTTTGAGTAGGAAGAACAACTAGAACAATATTCTAGCCCAAAGGTTTTAACCTGGTATTCATGAATGGGCTTCAGTGTGTCTGTGAGTCTTATGAACTAACATGCCAAATCGTGTGGGTTTGCTTATGTTTATAAAGAGGAGAATTCACTGAACTATGAATGGGGGTCATGGGGAACTATGACCCCTAAAGTATCCAAACTTCGCATTTGTAGATGAGAACTTGACACACATGAGAGATGGGGAATCTTTGAGCTCCTTACTAGCAAGGCCTTTGTTTTGTATCATATATCTCCAACAGAGATCAGTCCATCAAGGAGCATCTGTAGAGTGAATAGATGAATGAATGAATGAATGAATGCATGAATGAATGGATGGATGGATGGATGCACTCTGCTCTCAGTCTGCTTACACCTCGTCTTATCGCCGCCACTCCTCGTTGGTCTCCTCAGCTCTAGTTTAATGTGGATATGTTGAATGCCAAGCAGGTGACCTCAGGGATGAGGACAGACACATTTAATGGAGGTGCAGGGGAAGGGGGCACCGGGTGGCAGAGGTCTGCCCTCCAAGAGCCCTGCCTGATACATTCCTCCTTTGGAGACATCACCTGTCCTTTCCTGCTGCCACTGTTTCTTTTCAAAAGAAGAGTGAGCCAGGGTGCCCCAGGCTAGTGAAACTGGCACATGGTCCTGATCTCCAAACTCATCAGTCCTCCCTCCAACTCGGACAATGTTCTGTCTTGTTTATCTTTCAAAAGAGTCAGGGAGGACAAGGAGTTCCATGTTAGAGGGGAGCATCTATCTCTAACACCTGAAAGATGGCCACTTATTGTCAAGCCATGAGAACCATTCGGAGTCTGGCATTTGCCCTTCTCATGTCTGCAGTTTCGAGCTGGTGGGGGCAGTGAGAGCTGGCAAGAGTGGCCAGCAGTGAGAGCCACTTCTGTAACTTGTCACTGGCTAGCTACCTATGTTACCCTCTTCCCCCCTCCCCTCCTTCCTTCCCTCCTTCCCCTCTTCATTCCTTCCTCCTGCCCTTCCTTCCTTTTCTCTTTTCCTCCTTCCTCCCCTCTCTCCTTCTTTTCTTCCTTCCTCACTATGAGCCCCTGGACCAAGTGCTGGAGGTACACAATTAAGTAAGACACAGTCCCTGCCCTTACAGAACTCTACAGTCTGGCTGTGGACAGGGCACAGAGGCACTCACAGGAGGGACCTGTCTATACTACCTGGAAGGTCAGGAAAAGCCAGGAGGGAGTAGCGGCCCAGATGAGATTTAACAGACTGTTGCCAGGAAACCGCATGAAGACTGGCAGTGCAGGTGAAGAGGAGGAGTGGCCTTTGGGCCTGAAACAGTGGGGTCTTTGGGAACTACAAGGCACCTAGTGTGACTGACTTGAGTCAAGTGTATGTCTGCGAAAGAAAATGGGTCAAGAAAGTACAGCAAGAGATGATGCCAGAGAGTAAGTGGCCAACTGATGTCTGCCATGAAATTAGCAATATTATTAATCATCACAATAAAAACAGCAGCCACTATCTAGGAGTCTCAGAAAACTCCCAAGTTCCTGCTTGGGAGAATGAATGGATGGTTTTGGGTGGATAATCAAGATAATTTATTCCTCTTTCCAAAGGCCTTTTGATACAGCTCATTGCCATGTGGAACCCCTTCCTACTGTCAGTACATCCTTTCGCATGGGGAAGGTAGAAAGGGCCTGAGTTAATATTTATAAAGCTTTTAGACTAGTGCCTGTTACATCATAAGTGCTGTGTGCATGTTTATCAAATAAAGAGAACACATATTTATTGAGAGTAACTGCTCTGGGCCCCTGAGCAGTTGCTCTCAGAATCTGATGAGACCCATGGTTCCAACATAACCCTCATGCCAGAGAGAGGGACACTCAAAAGGGAAGGGTAATACAGGGGAAAGGTGGGGCTTACCCAAGTTTAAATAGCTTAAATTTGCAGGATTCTTATAGAATCTTGGCCCCATGCCTTATATCCCTAGAGATTTCAAGAGAAAGGGACCTCTATTAGTGATGGAAGAAGAAGGCACCTTGGTACTACTTTTTAATATCCTTTAGAAAGAATCCTGGATGTTCAGATATATTCAAGAAGAAATAAGACGTGGTAACTGAAAAAAATCCCAGGCTTTGAAACCCTGCTCTTCATTACCTAGCTCTATGACTGGAGGTGACTTATTTCCCCATGCCTCATGTTTATATATTTTGTATTTACAGATGGGTCTACCCATCTCTGAAGATTTGGGTTGGATGATTTTTGATGAATGGTCAAACTCTGAAATGTTGTGAATCACTAATGAAGCAAAAATCAAAGTTTCTTCTGATACCTGTATCTCTTTCTCCTGTGAAGACTGCCCTAACCATCCGCACCCTGTAGGAGTAGTCCCTATGCTATAAACCCCCTTTCTTCTCTTGCAAGCCCACATGGTTCTGCCCACTTAACCTTCCCAAGCACTTTAAGGCATCAGTTCACTTCCTTCATGGAACCTATATAACATATTACACATTTATAGATGTGTTTGTTTTATACAGGCTACATCTCCTACCAGATTGCTAGAGAGCAGCTGTCATGCCTGCTTTGCTTACCAACACATATCCAGTGTCCTAGCACAATGCCTGGAATACAAAAGACCCTTGGTTAATGCGTGTTGAACAAATGACTGTCATTTTCCCTGTGGGATTATTAGTGTAGCTATACCATTGATTAACGCTAACTAGGGGCCAGACTTTGTGCTGGTGTTTTGCATGCATATTTCCTCATTGACTCTTCACAAAAACCCCATCTGTCAGTTTCCATCTGTTTTGTTGCTGAGGACACTGAAGCTCACAGAGGTCAGGGAGATAGTACACTCCAGACCCACATCGGACTCACCCAGAGCCTGAGCCCTGAACCCCTGCAGTGTGGTGTCTTTGGGTCCTCAGTGACTTGGGCCAGACACACAGCAGGTCTCAGGAGGAGTTTACTGACTTTGGCCCTGCAGGAAGGATCCAACAAATGGTAGATGGAGGTCAGCACGTAGGGTCCTTGGGGTGAAGACTTCACAGCTCCTGCAATGTCCAGGTTGGGCTCCAAAGTCCACAGCCGGGGAGGGGGGGGGGCGGGAGAAAACCTCTTTCCAACAAGGAGATTCATTCTCATGTCTGTGGAGGGTTTAACAGAGATCTTTTCTTCTACCGTATGAGTGTGTGACTTCAAATTTTCTTCAAAATGCACATTTTTAATGAGAGTACTTTATGTGGGTTGTCAAACTCCTGAGAATTAAAAGGATACTTGTGTCTGGGGGATAGTTAGAGGCTGATCCCTGGATAAGCACATAATCAAAAATACACAGAGAGCAACTGCAATTAAACCCACAGGGAAACCTTGTCACTCAGTTTCTAATACCTAGAAAAGGACTTGGCACCTACAGAATAAAAACAGAAACCAAATCGAATGCCAATTTACTCGATTTTGGATTCTTTTTCCTGAGGGAATCCTTCTGAGAATCTAGAGTTGGCAGAGATTTTTGAGATTGTCATGTCTGTCTAAGACCCCCTTCTGCAGATGGGCTAGTGAGGCCCAAAGTAGTCATGTCAAGGTCAAAGCAAGGTCAAAGCAAGAGAGCCATGAGTGGGTAAGAAAGGAGAAGATATAACTGTTTCCTACAGCAGCTGCCCTATGGGCCCTTAATCCACTGCTAGAAATTTTCTGGTGGTGAGGAAGACAGGAGGTGGGGTGGCAGGGCAGCTCTCTGGCAATGTGGTTCTTGCTTTATTCAAAAGAAAATTAACATACTGAGAAGATCAGATGTTGAGGACCGTACCATCATTTATTATTGTTTGTCTCCAAGACTTGACTTGATCAACTGAGTTCCCTTCTCTAGTCCTTGGGACTCTTGGCTCTCAAACACATTGCTGTCATTTATAGTCCCCTTAAAACAGAGTGGCATTAATAAGATGGCCAAATATTCTGAACAGAAATCAGAATAATGTTAATGCCCATGGAGAAACAATAGGCCACTGAATGGAGGGAGGGGGCGGGCAGTATGGTCAACATTAAAACATGATCAAAGGGCACAATGTCTGGTACATTCTACCCTAGCAGGGCAGAGGGATGTAGTATCTGAGGAATGCTGGTAGGGCTAAACACCCGAGACATAGGGCTGCAATAGAGATATTTTCATAGGGTTTTTGGTGAAATATTTCCCCAAGTCCAGTCAGCTTCTGTGGTCACCAAATAACCTTCTTATAAATACTTAGAAGACCGGACACCTTGGTTGTAGGAATGGAGTATGAGCATGTACACAGGACTGCTGAGGATTGATCTGAGCCTCAGTAGAGAAAACAGACGCCAGGGCCCAGCAAGGGCAGATAGCTAAAACCCTTCATGGGAGTTTCATGCTGGTTTGCAGCGTGCTCAGGCACAGGCCCCCTCCCCAGCCCAGCGGCCTTGGTGATCCGTCCCCAGCTTCTACCCTCTCACACGCAATCACCAGCCCATTGGACATGAGCATTCCAGTCACTGGAGAAGGGATGGCTCTTGTTGTAAATAAATGAATTGCTGGTGTGGCTTTCCGTCCACCCGGGTGACATGAATTATGGAGAGCCTCTGAGGTGCTCTGAGGCTAACAATCCATCTTAGAGATGTATGGGCAGCCAGCCATTCTTCATCAGACATGCCCCTCCTCCATGTTCTCCAGGTCCAACGTCCCCCCCTGAAGCTCCCTCTGCTGGTTGGTCTTGCTCAGCTGCAGTGCCTGGGGCCCCACGGATGGCCCAGGGACTGGGCTCGTCCCAGCGGTCACTCACTCCCGCGTGGCTGAGGCTGGGGCTCTTCACCTCTTTCCGCTCTTTCCCCTGCAGTGGAAGTGCTGCCTCTGAACCTGTCTACAGCCCAAATGAAATCACGTATAGGAAAAGGATTTTTAAAAGCATCATACATTTTATAGATGTGATATACTAATAATAATTCTACCAGCTCACATTTCGCTCCATTTACAGTTATAAAGATCATAAAGAGCCTCTTATCCAACCATTTGCCCTTAAACGGGCAAGAGTCCAAGACAGATGGCCAGATGGCAAGAGATCTGAGGGTGACCTTATTTTGGCCACCACAGTGTTTTATTAAAAAATATTTTCCCCTAAATATAAGTCCCTTCCCTCCTTGTTCCTTTAGGACTATAGGAAATGATTAGGAAGGATTTGATTCCCAAAACATCTTCATTCACTTGAACATAGACCTAAATTCCAATTATCTTGATTCCCATATGTCATTCCTCACATTTTACTTTGTGTCCCATGTATCATTGTTTTCATTTCATTAGCTGAGCATCTGGAACAATTTTTCTTTAGTATCAAGCAACATAATTTGAGAATCTCTTGTTTTCTTCTGGCTTTTCTACAAACAGACCATTTAACAGCTGTTCTGGACTAAAGGTGGGTATATTCATTTGCCCAGAAATTCTCTTTAAATGTTACTTGTATAGTTGTCTTTTTCGTCATAGTAATAGGGTATCTATAATATGGCTAAATAATTTCTTAACATAGCTAATATCCTAGAGGATGAACCAAGAGACACTGAACTCTCTCAGCTTTCCTACTGGCTTTTATAGAAGGCCCTGACCATTAATTTCCATGCAAGACACTGTGTGGTCCCAGCCTATATGCATCTTCCAGTTTATTTCCTCAAGGCCAATGGACACACAGTGAAATCGTGTTCACATGGGCTGGTGTTGGTAAGGACAAAATGGGCTTATGTAAAAAATCTTGGCAGGAAAGCAAAATGATTCCCTACCCACAAAACATTTTTCTCAGGCCCCTCTCTCTGCACCACTCTGGAAAAATCCGGAAATCAAACAAGCATTCTTTATTTTTAGTCCACCCCAAATTTTACTCACTTGAGGCATGTGGGCACAGACCTATCTTTAGAACCACCAAAAAATGTCCTGGGATTGCAGATTATTAGCACCTCGGCAATGCTCTAGATGAGTTTTTTTAGACTAGGCACCCCAATTTATAAAACTGAGGAGGGATGGGGAACCCGAAGTACCACCCAGTTGATCGCCCTGCTTAGCTGCTCTTCAGCACTACCATGTAATCTCAGGGTTCCAAGGAATGTCTGTGAAACCACTGATCTGGGCCAAACCCTTATTCTGTCTGTGAGGCAACAGAGGCCAGCAGAGATGAAGAGACTTACTCAAAGCCCCCCACCCTTCCGCCACTGGCCCATGTTTGCTGGTGAAGCCGGGACAAAAATTCATTTCCTGACTTCCAGTTACATATCCTTTCCATCACATGGCACATAAGCTACTATTGTAACAGAAACTACTTTTTTTCTTATTATTAGCCTGAAAAGTTCAGCTGAGAAACAGATGACTGGTTGGGGAAATTTGCTTCCTGGAGTCATGAGGAAATCAAATGACTTAATTGAAAATAGACAGTAACTCTTGTCTTTGACTGAGAGGAGAGTGGAAAGGGCAAGGGACCCAGCATGGGGATTACCTCCTGCAGATCACTCCTCTGGGCTCTGCCCCGTGTGCTGCACTGAGGGAGCCTGGCCCTGTTCCTAGCCACCTGTGTGATCTACGGCAAGCTGCTTGATGTCTCTGGGCCGTGGTAGCTCTGAGAACACAGCGGAGGCACAGCGCAGGCCATTGGACACCATGATGACATGTTGTGTTTTTAGACAGACACACCTCAGAGCAGTCCCTTCCTTCCTTCCTTCTTTGTCTCAGCACTTTTTATAGAGTCAAGGCATCCTTAACCATATATTATGTGATTTTTTTTCTGTAGGCATTTTGTGCATTGAATAATTATCTTTCCAACTGGACATTTTGGTGGGGGGGGCATGACTGTGTCTTTTACTTCCTTATGTGCTTTCCTTTTCCTCCTCTATAGGAGTTGTCTAACTTACAATGCAGGAACCCAGGCCCCTGCAGAGACTCTCCTCCCTCTGGTATTTCCAGGAGCCCTGGGTGGTCTCCTGTTGCTTCCAGACAATCTGTTCAGCTCTCCTTTGCTCCAGGCCTCCCTAGATTGTACCATGTCCGTTCGGCACCAATGCCCCTGCTTGGCATCGCTGGCACTTCTACTGGGCACCTGTGCCTCTTGTTGCTGCTCCTTACTGGTTACAGAAAACGACCAAGTAGCAACCTATATTCCTTTCCTTTTATATGTGTGTGTAAGTGTGTATTTACAATTTCCCCCGCCCTCCTCCCCACTATTTATTTACTCCCCAGGCTACTGGACATCCAGATAGCATTGTGGCTGCCCTAGAGAAGGAATAAATGTCACGCAGACATGGAGGCTCTGGCCAATGAGACTTTAAATCTTTCCCTGAGGGGAGAGCTAAGTGTGTTTTCATTTGCAGGATGAGTTCCATGCCATTAGGTGCAGGCTGTCGTTCCTACTTTGTCATTGGAAAGTTCCATTACTGAAAGAAGCGCATGTATGGATGTTGAGTAACAAAGGAGGTGGAATGTCGCTCACCTAACACCTATTTCAACCCCCTCTGCTTGCCTTCCTGAGGATGGGAAGCTAAAACGACATTTCCCAAATCTCCTTCCAGGGAGGGCGCTTGCTTGAGACCTGGTCCGTCAAGGGGACCAGCCCAGTGCCTGCCCCTCCTTGAGTATAGCTTTCGGTTTCTGCCAGCCTGTGGATTTATCCAAGCAGACCCATCGCACCCTCCTATGGGAACCAGGGGTCACCTCCCCCACTTGGTGCTACAAAGCCCGCCCCCAGCAACCGTCCCTGTTCACCCTGCTCCTGAGTACAACCCCTGTGTGGCCCTGTGTGGTGGGCCACGTCCCCTGCCTTGTATAGGAGCGTATGTGACCAAGAAGCTGCCAGTGTCACCACAGTCATCCGGCGTCAGTGTCATGCACCTAGCCGTCCTCCTAACCGGAGAGCAGGAGTCCCTCCCTCACCAGCTGGGTGAAGAGGAGGTGAATAAGACACATGGTTCTACCAAGTAGATGCTCTTGTGTGAGATTCTGAGACAAAAGTGAGCAGCATCGGAGTAGCCGCAGAGCAGAGTGCAGAGACACAGGCACTGTCCTTCCGGGGTGGCCCGAGAAGGGGTTCAGGTTCTGGTGTGCATCCCCTGGTCCCACAGGTACAGGGCAGAAGGAGGCGGTGACACCTGCCTTCCCGCTAGAACAGTCCTGCATGGTGGTGAGGCTGGTCCCCTGGCTCTCTTGCAGCCGCCCTTTTCCTGGCTAAGGAACCCTAGGCTGGTTTGGTGGAGTTGTAGAGGTTCTGTAAGTTAGCTAATGTATTTTATCAAATTGCCCCTAATACACTATCTGAGGTAGATTCTAATGTCTCCTATGAAGGCTGGATTATACAAGTGGTTTAACAAAATAGAGTTATATATTTTTTCACAAAACATGGTCTGAAGTCAGGTAGTCCTGGGATGGTAAAGCCAGTAGTTCTACAGGGTCATGAGTTGGCCAGGCCCCGTCTATCTTTCTGAAAAGCATTCACCTCATGGCTGCAAAGCCTGTGGCTCCATCTTCAGCCTCACATCTATGTTCCAAGCAGGAAGAAGAAAGTGACATGAGGAAGGAGTAGAGATCCGTTTGCTTTTGCTGGGTAACAAAGAAAGCTCAAAACCTAGTGGCTTAAAACAACCATCCTGTCAGTCAGCTAAATGGTTCTCAGGTCTGGGCTAGCTCAGCTCATCTCTTTGGGCTCACCCCTGCACCTGCAGTCACCTGACAGGTTAGCAGGAGGTCGGGCGGTTCAGTACGGGGCTCATTCATGGATCCGGCCATTGGCATACGGTTGGCCAGAGCCGTGGGAGGCCCTGGGCTGCATGTTTCTCCTCACTCAGCAGGCTAGCCCCGGTTCTTCCCATGGCCGTCTTGGTTTCCAAGAGCAACTAGAGAGGACAAGCTCTCCTAGTTACATCTCTGTCTTTGCCTCTTGCTTGTCACTGTGCTCTAGGCAACGCAAGTCATGGCCAAGCCCCGAGTCGAGGGTGGAGAAAAAATTCTCTGCCTCTTGATGGAAGGAATTGCAAAGTCAATGCTGAAAGTATAGCGATGGGACCATTCTTGCAAACTACCAGGGAGAGGCACCAAATCAGAAGACCAGACCTTTCCCCAAATCCCTGGGAACCTAACTGCTCAGAACTATGACTTGTCATATAATCATCCCTCCTGCCAAGGACGGTGTGAGTGGTTTCCCTGGGCTGCGCCTCTCCTGTAACTAACTGTACTTCTCTGAGCAATAAAGGGTGAGAGAATGGAATCTGGGTTGGTGTGAAATAATAAGAAATACATACATATTGTCTCTGCCCCTGGTTCCTGCTAATATTTGGTCTTTGATCCTGGTTCCTGACAAGAGCTCCTAATACTTGTAATTTCCTGAGTGGTACGCAAGTCTGACGCAGGGCTCTAACTCCCTTGGAATTTCCCAGGTGACAGGAAGGTCCTTGTTCTAATTAAGGTGACTTAATGGGCTCCTGGATGGGTGCTAGTCACTAGGAAGACCAAACCATGGCTAGAGGCTTGTAACTTTCAGTCCCATCCCCAATCCTCCAGAGAGAGGAGTGGGGCTGGAAAATGAATTAATAATCAATCATGCTTGTGTCATGAACCCTCCATAAAAATCCCCAAAGTATGGGGTTCAGAGAGCTTCCAGATTGGTGAACACATCTACCTGTTGGGAGGGTGGTGGTCCCCAACTCCATGGGGACAGATGCTCCTGCTCTTGGGACCCAACCTCTCCATCTGGCTATTCACCTGTATCCTTTATCATACTCTTTATTATATAATAAACCAGTACATAAAAGTAAGGGTTTCCCTGAGGTCTGTGAGCTGTTCTAGCAAGTGATCAAGCCCAGGAGAGGGTCATGAGGAGTTGTGGGTAAGAAGTTGGGTAGAAGTTGTGGGTAACCTGGGACCCACTATGTGTGATTGGCGTCTGAGTGGAGAGCAGCCTCGTGGCGCTGAGCCCGTAACCATTGACTCCAGGCAGTTGGTGTCAGAATTACTTGGGGCGGAAATCCCACGCATCGGCTAGCAGAAGTGTACCTCTATGTGTGAGAAAAGGAACACAGTGTGTCTTTTCTAGACCGATATTAGCAGCGTCTGCCACACACAGTATAAGGAGCTATAAGGGAGACACTTCTCTGTAACTGCATTTTCAATGTCTTTTCTGTGGAAGACTAACTGGCGGATATACCCCATAGTCTCTCCTTGGGGCCCCCAGGATTTAGTCTGCCGGACAAGGGCAGGCATCACAGTATTGAGCTTGGTCTCTCTGTGTCCCCGTCCCACATAGTAACACTCAAGTCATTCCTTCCTCCCCATCCTGCAGCCGGCACCCGCCGAGCCAGGACACCTGCGGGAGACCCTGGCGGAAGCACACTGCTGCCCCTGCAGTGCAGGCCCTTAGGCTGCCAATGGTGAGCTTTTGTTAATCCTGCTGATTCATGCTTATGAGATACAAAACCCTGACACCCAGCCACACGCTGTCACACACAGTCCTTAGAATCTGGAGAATCTGTGTACTTTTGTGTGAGAATCCTGCCTCATTCTTTGTGTGCCCTTTTGAAAAATGGCAATGTTCTTGAAGCCTGGAGACAAACTTCCGAGTGAACTGCATCTGAACTTTTTAAGTTCTTTTTTTCTCCCCCTTGGTTAAATCTCCGTGGAGCCAGAGATGATCATAATTTTCATGAACACAAACTAAAGGTTTTGTCGCCTGTTGAGCAAAGTCACTGCTTCCTATTGCAAAAGAACTGATTCCCATTCTCATGGCGTCAGCGTTTTCATTAAAATTTCCATTACCCTCTTTCTTCCAGTGCAGTTATAAATGAAATTGTCCTGACCGTGTTTCTCAAACAAAATCACTCCTGACTCAAAAATATATAAAAGGGATATAGGAGGAAAAAAGCCACACTTCCCCAAATATAGATCATCTGGGTAAGAAAAAAAAAATTGTTTTTCGTCCCAGCCTTCATAATCATTTTAGGTCAGTATTATTGGCTTCACCAGCCATACTGGGCCCAGGAAAATAAATCTAGATTGAGATACGGTCATGGTGGTAGACATAGAACCACTGATAATAACGGTGACCTGTTTGCTGAGGGCCTACTCTGAGCTGGACCCTGCTCTCGAGCCCTTCTCTGGGCAGGTCCTGGCACTGCAGGCACCACAAACTGGCCTCTGACTGGCCTTCTCAGGGAGCTGGGAGGTAGGCCTGTCAGAGCACTGAGGGCCAATTCTGGCTCGGCGTGGGGCTGGGTGACCCTGGCCAGGTACTTCATGCTCTGTGGGTCTCAGTTTTATAATGTGTGAGCCAATGTTAATCAAATGCTGATGATACCTTCCCTATCCTCCTACTGTATGAGCATCAGTCAAGTTGCATGCGTTTGAGTGTGCTTTTTGTCAACTGGTAAACCCTATTCCAACACAGAAAGATGGATGGCCAAGGGTCACAGACAAAAACTGGTGTGTGCCATCCCGGCCCAACCAACATCAAGTCTTCTTCTCTCTCCTCTCCTGGGAGAATGGTGCCAGCCCTGTGCTCCCACACCTCTCCTGGGGAAATAAGGAGCCGAAGCATTAAGCCCTTTGTGTCATGCTACCGTAGTAGCCTTGCTTTGAAGGGCTCACGCTGAGCCAGGAAAACCATTCACATGCATTATCTCCTTCAATCCTCGAAACAAAACTATCGCTCCTATCATGCAAGCAAAGGCCCTGGGGCTTGGAGAATTAAATATGAGGCATTATCATAATACCAGTCAACAGGGGGCTGGTTTCCAATCCTGTTTGTCTGACCTCATAGCCCACGTTCTTAACTACCAGGAGATACTTATTTCTACCGGGGAAGAATAAGAAACTACTGTTTTTGGAGAAAAAAACTCAGAAGAGCTGAGTCTAACTCAACCTGACCCAACAAACTAACATATTCTTCTTTATTGCCCTTTGGAAACAGTCCCTGAGGAATTTTTTCTTTCAGCAGCATCTTCAATGTAGTTCCATTTTTGCAAGCACTTACTGAGTGCTTATTAAGTATCAGGCATAAGTTCTGTGTGGGTTATAATCCTCTTTGATTCTCATGCAAACTATGAGGCGAATACTATTATTATCACCACTTTAGGATGACAAAACCGAAGCACAGAAAAGCGATGGAGTTTGTTTAAGGTAACAGGGCTACTAAGTGACAGAGACAGGTTCAAACCCAGGCAGTCTGATCTCAGAGCCTGTGCCAGGACATTTTATGCATAATCGGTGGTTTGAAAGAATACTCATCAAATTATTAGCAGCTATCTCGTGGAAACTGGGCTTGGGTGGGAAGTAGGGAGAGTAAGATTTTCACTTTATTTTGTCTGCACTGAAGTACTCTTGAAAATTACCATGTACATATATGTATAGTTTTTATGATTAAAATATATCTTTATAGATTTAACTATTTTTGTCTTCAGTATAGTTCGGACATTACATACAGAATAATTATGCCTAATGAGAGGACAAACATTTTCCAGGAGATTCTCTGTGCTTGTCAGAGTCATGTGTCCGCCTCCCCCAGCCTTCATCCCAGCGCACGGCAGGCGGACAGGGGGCTCTCTGGCTGCATTGCGTGGATTTATATCCACTCTGAACCAGAAGGCAAATAGAAAAATGTAAATTTTGGCAGCTGCTGTTGTGGGTACTGACCTCGCCAGACTCATTCAGTCCCAGACATCACCCTGGGAGTGATTTCCTCACATCCGCTATAATTTATTGACAGGAGTTGTTTCTCTTCCTGAGGCTGAAGGAATTGCCCGGCACAGTTTTAAACAAAGCACCACACGAGTCAAAGTGATGAACTGAATCATCATTTCCTCACACCACCAGCCCTGCCCCGGGTAATATTTTTCCCTCTGTCATCCTCATTTTGGAAGATGCTGGCAACACAAATCACCTCCAGACGTTTCCCATCGTCCCTCTGTCAGCCAGAAACAAAGGCAAGTCACCATCTCCGCAGCCCTGACCCAGCCGGGCTGTAGAGACCTCACAGCATCGTTCCATAATGCTTTGTTGCGAGGAATCTTCTCAAGATAAGCAATGTTACATGATGTTAACTTAGAAATATATAGGTTCAAATTTCCCTGCTGGCCCAAATGTCCTAAATTAAACAGATGGTATCTTTCTACATTTTGGGCAGATTAATGAAATCACAGCACATTACCATCATTATTATTTCGAGGGACTGTAGGGAATGGCTTGGGTATGGTTAACCCGTTTGTTTTGTTCTAATGGGGGCAGACGCTACCATTCGAATGTTCCTCTGAATGTCACTAGGCATTCTATAATGATCATGGTGTGTAATAAACAAAATCCCTTTATAGCTCACTGGACCTTTTGGGGAGTTGGCAGCATCATGGTGATGGTTATGTAAGTGATCAATACCATTCGCTGGAGGCTTTCTAGGTGCCAGGTGCAGAGCTAAGCACTTCTGTCAGTGATCTCCCAACCCCCGCAGCAGCCTTTTGAGCTTAGGGTTTTTATTTCCATGTCACCTACGAGGCAAAAGGGGTTCTGAGAAGTGAAGGCCTCCCAAATGATAAATCACATAATGCACAGAAGGACCAAGTGGGAATTTACCTTCACACTGTGAAAAGTTTGGAATCAAGCATTTAAAGGACTATTCTCAGGTTCCCTTCGAGTTGAAGCCACCTGGCCATCTGGCCTCCTCTCTTTGCCACTCTCCCTGGCAGGGGCACGGCAGCATGTCCGCCCAGGCTCCGTGGCTGCGCGCACACTGCCGCCTCCATCTGGTACGCCCTTCCTCTCGCCTTCTGCCTGGGCAGCATATCCTCTG
Organism: Smutsia gigantea; assembly: GCA_032199065.1. Taxonomy (NCBI): domain Eukaryota; kingdom Metazoa; phylum Chordata; class Mammalia; order Pholidota; family Manidae; genus Smutsia; species Smutsia gigantea. The sequence goes on from JAVSCE010016035.1 coordinate 15,992, forward strand.
CAGGCTCCGTTCTAGCACCACGTCCTCTAAGAAGCCATATCGCTGCCTCTCACACCCACACACAGCCTGTACACTTGGCCATGTGGTTCTTTTGTCCCGCTCTTCTATGCACAAAAAGGTTTATTACCAAAACTTATGACAGTTCACTGTTGGCTCTTATTTCTGTCTCTCTTTAGTACTAAACTGTCATTCCTTTCAGGCTAGGCTGTATCACCTTGATCTTCATATTCCCATAGTCTAGACTGGTGCCGGGCAATTTTTTGGCACTCAACAAAGACCTATTCCATGGGTGGGTGGAAGAAGGGATGAATGAATAAATACGTGTAGAACTGAAAGGAATCAACACTGTAATGAGTACTTGCTACATTACTCGAGAGTATTTATTCTGCTATAGAAAATTAGAGAACAATAAAATGGATGAAACTCATTAGATACATGAGAAATAGAGTATGAATAGCAAGTAGCTATGAGACATAGAATTCTAAAGTGTTAGGTGTAGAGAAGTAAGTGAGTAACCCGTGAGACAGGTCAGACATGGATAAAGTTAGTAAAGCCTGTATTGCTGAATATAGATAGAAAAGGCCAGAAGGACCTGGAGACAACAAATATTCATGAACCTCTAAATATACATGAAGAATATGAGACACTCAATATTCATGCGGTCTTAAGTTGACGACTCATTAGTGGTACCCCTTGTGGCTTCATGTACCCTTTGTCTAAGAAAGGTGGTAAAACTCATAACTGTTCCTCAAGCTAATTGGCAAACAGTAGCTATTGGTCAGGGGACTTGCCCAATGTCTTTCTGATGGAGCGAACTTGTGTTGGCTGTGGGCACCTTCAGGCCAAACCCTCTTGCTTAAACCTCACCTCTCACCTGCATTACTCGCCATGAGTGGGGAAGTCGGATGGTGACAGGACCGGGCAGTGTGGTCTCTCCACCCCACCCGCCCCCTATCTTAAGTGGGCTTCCCTACTTCATCTGTCCCCTCCTGCTTCTAGGTGTGTATTTAAAAGAATTCAATAAACTGTATGTCTCAAGCATATTACCTTGGTGTGAGCCCTCTGTTCCATGATCTCTGGGATAGTTGTAGGCTGCCACTGCACCAAGGAAATTTCCCAGTGACAAGTGTATTTCCTATAAACACCATGAGAACTTCCCTCCTTAGAAGCCAAACGGGGCTGTTTCCTGTCAGACTGGCCAATCTTTTCTCCGACTGCTATCAGAAAGAGAAAATTCAAGGAAACAGAGACCTCTCTGTCCAGAATGCACAGTATCTTATGATACTGAGATTATACACACACTAACCATTTTTTAGAACTCAGGTTGGAGCTGTGGTCCTATTCTTTACGCAAAACAGTTAAGACAAATCTTAAAGGAAATTGCCTGGCTAAGATGCTTTATGATTAACTCATGCAAATGTGAGAGACTCTGAGTCTTTTCTCCAAAATGAGTAAGTTTATTTTTTCTCAATGTCAGCGCAGTACAAGCCCATGTAAACAATGCCCTTACAGAATGCCACAGTCCTCATCCTACATAGCCAGTTGAGCTCCTATGCATGTGGACCAATAAGGTTACTATCTGCTTGAGTGGGATATGGGCTGTCTGAGTTGGTTCCCAGAGTGTAATATCATTTCAGACTTCCATTCTTGTTTATTGATCATCGATAATGTTATAAAACCTTTTATTGCTGCTGGTTTCACATAGCTCAAATTCAGGCATAAAAAAACGCTCTCTCTCCTGAGTCACATTTGAATTTATTCATACTGAGTCCCAAGACTTCTCCTTTCCTTGGACACGACCTAGACTAAATGAATCTTTAGAGCCACTGATTGTTTTCCCCCTAATCCTACCAAATGTTCCCTTTAAAAGGGATTTGTTGAGCATCATATTGTAACCGTGCTCGTGAAGGTTTAAAAGCCCTTCACAACCAAGATCTGGCTCAGTAACTGAAAAAATAAATAGGAAAAAAATATAAAAAGAAACGTCCACATCTGATCTTGTATATTGAATTGATTTTCCGTCTTCTAATAACGGGATGATATTCAACCTCTGCTAGGACAGCGCAGTGACATCTCTGACGTGGAGGAAGTGTAATGCTAGGAAAATAGCCTTATGAGGCCTTAGGGACTCTGATGTGGCTGTGATCCAGTGGAGTGGCTTATTGGCAGTACATAACAGTCAGGGCTCTGTTTTATATATACTGGTGAGAATAAATAGCACTTGGTGTAACTAGGGACCTCTCGCCCTCAGATCTCCGTGGGTCTGGGATTTTAGGACCATGAAAAGTCTCCGTGTGGAAGGTTTCTCCTTTGGTTTCATGGTCTGTTTGCAACCCAATTAAAATTCCTGCAGCTGGAAGGCCTGCACTGCGCTCCCTGAGGCCGGCTGCTGATGTGATGTGGACCCCAGGGAGCTGGCTCCGCTTTAGGGCACAGGAAGAAATTGAGATAGAGGACATCTCAACTCACCCTGCACCGAGCCTGAGTGCCATCTTGCTAGGTGCACCCCCGGAGCGCAGCATCCAGGCCCCAACCCTCTGGCCTCCCGCAACAGAACCAGCCGCTGACCCCCACGGCCTCCCTGGAAACTGGAAATGGAAGCGGTGGCTGCCTGCTGAGATCCCCAGGCCACCTCCCCTTGCCAGCATCTGCCGCAGAGCTCCTCCCCTGCTGAATTCCCTTGGAGGGCAGTCTTTCATCCTACCCTTAGAAACCAGCCTTAAAATCGAAATATGCCAAGGGAGGCAGCCCATTGTCTTTACATCACATTAAGATGCAAATGGCTGAGATCAACTGCTTTCCTGACAGCTGGTTTTGCCTGGGCGCTCTCTGGGCTGTGTGAGGGAAGGAAGCTGCAGAAATGCAAGTCAGGGTCCTCACAACATGCTGAAACATTTAATGTTGCCCTCTTTGTTCAGAAATCTTTGGGGTGTTCTGGGTGGGCGGGATGAGGGAGGGGGTGGGGGCCGTTGGTTACTTCTTCCCTGTGTCAGATGCTCTGTTTGTGCTATAACTATTCGAGCCTCCCTTTGAATCTCCTCTAGCCCTTGCCCTTGGACAGAGGTCATTTTAAAACGACCAGATCTAATGTACACAACCTGAGCGATTTCCCCTTGGATTGGGGCAGCCGCCCACACCATTCCTGTCTTCCTCTGGGATTTCTCTTGCTTTGGAGATTTATGGTTGAGAGTTTTACTTTGTTTACACAGAGGCTGACATGACTTCTCAGGAAGTGGTCTAGGCCTCCGATCCTCCCTGTTCTAACCGGGGTGGCGCAGGAATAAATGAGGAGGGGGAGCCTCTCTCCCCACTCCAGGCAGGAAAGAGGGGTCTGTGGTCTCTGAGCTGAGCTCATTGCTGCGTTTCTCAAGTGCAGGAAACGTAGTAAATAGGGCATCTACTTTCTACCTGTTTGCTTAGAAAACTGTGGTTTCTGACCCATTTAAATTAAGGTAAAGAAATCAGCCCTACACCAGCGCTGCCCCCAAAGACTTCAGCCCTCCCAGCCCTTTGGGCATCTCCCCATCTCACTCACACATCATCCATTCCCTCCTTTTGGTGCATTTTCCCTTCATCCTTTTCAGACACTCTTTGCTCTGCCTTTTCTTGTCAAATCACGCTCACAGAGCAGGTCTTGAAACACATTCATGCTAAATTATAAATTACCCAAAAAACAGTGTAGGCTCCCACCTCTCCCGGTATTACATGTTAACAAAGATCAAAGGCTTAGATTAAGAGATTTAATCTCTCATTGGGGGATTTCAGCCACCAATACAGGAGAGGATTATTGAAGGGGAGGTCCCCTCCGGTCCCGGTATCATGGACTCAGGAGGCGACCGGGGAAACGAGAACTGAGGCCTTGCACGATTACTCATCATTCCCCTGTATTTGTGATGATGTTTCTCATCTATAGTCACTTATAGTCCTTGCTTTCCTAAATAAATAATCAAATCCAACCTCCCAAACAATGTCCGGGGCTTTTCTAGAACTTTCCTGATCTATGCTTAATCAGCCATGCAAAAAATCAGAGAATTCACTATCTTATTAGTCAGGCCAGTCATTGACAGACGTCTTTAAATACTGTAAATTCTGACATTTACTCCCTAGCCCTTAGTTCTGTGCTTGAAGGCTTGTGGGTTACATCTGTTCTCTCTTGCATGTGACAGTCTTTCATAGAGCTGAATTCAGTGGTTACATCCTCCCTCCCCAGCTTTTTCTTCTATGAATGAGGAGTTACTCTGGCAGAGTGAATTGAGCTAAAAACCACAGGGAGAATATGCTTCTTGGGGATGCAATGGCCTTGAGATATGGCCACAAATTCACTGATGTATTTCTTATCACAAGATGGGTCTATGTTTCCTTCCTTTGAATCTGGACAGGGTTGTGACTACTTTGACCTCTAGAATAAGGTGAAGTGATGCCATGTACCTCTCACCTTGTTTTCTAGAACACTCGATCTTGGAACTTGAAGTTGCCATGTGAGAAAGCCTACTATTCTGAGCTTCCATTCTGTGAGGAAGCCCAAGCCACATGGAAAAGCTCCAGTAGCCGGTTCCAGCTGAGCTCAGCCTTCAAGTCACCCCAGCCTGCATGCTAGACATGGGAGTGAAGAAGCCTCCAGGAGATTCCAGCCTCTGGATATCCGAGTCACCCCCAGCCATGCCAGTCTACCAGAGGAGGCCCCATATATTATGGGGTAGAGATACATCGTTCCTGACATGCCTTGTCCAAATTCCTGACTCATCGAATCTGTGAGTATTATAAAATTATTGTCATTTTACATCATTGGGTTTGGGGTTGGTTTATTACACAGCAAAAGACAGCTGGAACAGAGATCAACCCCTAAATCACCTTGGCCAAGGCTATTCTTGCCCAAGAGTAACACCAGCACTAAATCCCCTCAGTCCTTAAACTTGGCTGTTAAATTTATTAATCTTGCCTTTAAACGATAACTTCCTCCAGAGTACCAGGGAAAAACAGAAATCTCATAAACTGCAGGAAGTAGTCCCAGAAATAGATAATGCGTCAAAAATAGTGCCAAGAGAATTCAGGTCTCCAAATGTTGTGTCTCAGACCTTCCTGCTTTGTATTACACCCCAATGCAAACCGGTAACAAAGACTTGGAATCCTCATTCCATCACCCAGTATTCATTCTGCCATCTTCAGCCTTGCATCTTCAGAGGGAGGGAAGCCAACCTGGATGTGAAATCTGGGTAAGTCCTACCATCTTCTCTGCGCGGAAATGCAAATGATGACAATAGGTGCCTTGCAAGGTCGTGGTGAGCTCGAGAAATCAGGTGAGCAAACTGCTCGGCGCCTGGTGTGTGCTCATCCCTGCTGCCTGCAGAAGTGATCACATGCCTTATGTGTCTCCGTCCAAGTTGTTGAAAGAAGCACGGAACAAGATAGGGCCAAGGTCATCACTACTGGAGACCATCTCTGAGTCAGTCAGCAACCCTCCGGATTTCATAGCTGAACCAGCTTCAAATATAAACTTCACAGAAGCAGGGACCTGAGTCATTTTGTTAACTGACATCCCATGTGATTAGAACAGTGCTCAGCGCATAGTAGGTACTCAGTAAAGGACATAATTCTGTGAGTATCTCTCTCCTTAGCTTTATCAAATGCGTGGAAAGTCCACACTCTGTGGTCCTCTGGGCCAAAGCAGTCCTGCCTCTCTCAGCAGACTCTCAGCTCACAGAGGTACGGAACACAAAAGGTCACATCTAGAGCTCAGGAATCTGATAGCAAACTACACCTATTTTCCACTTCCTAATTACCAAGATGTTTAAACTATAACATGAATAGCCGCATTAAAGTCATTTGTTATATGTAACGCAGGGGTATAACACATTGATAATTAAGGCCTCCCTCTGTGCCAACCTACAAGCTAGAGGTATAATTAAGTGTAAGTACCTCTTAGTTTGCTAGCCATTATTACTGGGCTTAAACATATATTCAGCCAGTTATTAGCGAAATTCTATAGTGTCCTGAGGAACTATTGTTTTAATAAATGGTGTAGGAGTTTTCCAGGCAGTCCTGTGCAGCTAATTTTGGGCAGTGAATTGGTGATATAATTTTCTGGTGTCTGCATATCCTCCATTTTCAAAATGGAAAAACTCAGATCTTGGGCAGGATGAGGACTGTAAGAACGACCTCCTGACATTCTTTTCGAGTTCACACTGGCCATAGAAAAGATTGTTCCTTCTGAGGTTTGCTGCTCAGAGCCTCTCTGTCCCATGAAAAACAGAAAACATGGAGGGATCCCAGTTCTTTTCACAGCTGGCTCCAGGGATCGAGGACTTACAACCAAGCGAACAACATGTATTTATTAAGGCCTTGCTCCTCCCACAATCCTGAGCTAGGGCTATATTGAAATAGTATGCTTTTGACTTGAACTAGCATTATAAATAGCTATCTTTTAATATTTAGATCTCTATCTTACTAAAAAGAGACAGGGAAGCCGAAATGGTGAAAGAGGTGGGGTGGCTAATCCTTTCATAAGCCATTCTGGCTTCTACTGGCTTAGGGGAAGAGTGAGCCTTTGAAATAGAGGGAGCCCCCAGAAAGGAATGGAGACCTCCCCCGTCCTCTGCCGAGACCGGCATTGCATGCTTTTCCATCCCAGATTCTCCAGCAGCAGCTCTGGAACTGTCCTGCGGGGCTCTCCAGTGGGTATCAAGAGGCAGATGGGCTTTGAAGCTGCCATGGCATTGCTGTGAGCAGGATGCGTACTTGTATGATTTGTTTGGGGTGACTTGGGATGGGTAGAAATAACAGAATATGAAGGCACCCCTTGGAACTGCTCATGCAGATCCCCTGCTGGCTGGGGACAGTGGACCAAGCTACCCACCTTTGGGTACTTCTATTCCCAGTGCCTGAAACTTAGCAGGCCTCAGTCCACATTTGTGGAAGGAGGTGAGCCTCCCATGAGTGAAGAGGTAGCATTTCTCCCGTGCGCCGTGCAGCGATTTCAGAGGTGTGCGCACAGGTGGCCTCTGAGCTCCCTAGAAGCTCTGTTGCTTTGGGAACGAAAGAGGGAAAAAATGGTGGTGGGGGGGGACCTGATGAAGGGGTAGTTTAATAACCGTAATATTGCACATGTAATTGTAGATTAATGATAATAAAATAAATTATATTTAAAAAAATAAAAAGAAATAAAAAGAAAGAGGGAAAAAGGTGTCTGGAGACAGAACAGGTATTATGAACTGTGTTACTGGCTAAAGGGAAGGCTAAGGGAGAAGTGGCTTAGGGCATTGAGTTCAACAAGCACTAGAGCAGGGACATGTGCTGGATTCTGGAACCACAGAGATGACAGTCTGCACACAGGAGCTCACGGCCCCCAGGACACACTCTCTGGGGGGTCCCCTAATGCTGAGCCCCAAGTGTGTTGCATTTGTCAAGGCTGCCTCAGGAAAATCAAAGTAGCAACCTGGAAAGATGGAGTCAGGAGCTGTTCACTGGCCCCACGTTGTTCTCAGCCCCCACCTTCCACCACCCCGCTCTAAGGCTGGCTCTAAGGCTGTCTGAAGTCTTAACTCCTTCAAAAGCTTCCACAATGTTCCACCTCTACTGCAAGCCCTCTCTAATAACTCCCTAATCTGTATCTGTGTCTTTTCTTCCTGGAGACAAACTGTACACTGCTCCCAAGAAGGACTTAGTTCATGGTGAATTATGTGCTAAGAAATGAATCCCTTACAGGGAGTGGGCAGAAGATGAGAAGACACCTTCATACATGGCAGGCTCTGTATAGGAACTTTCTATAAATCATTCTCTCTGATCCTTACAACTTCAACCTTACATTATAACTGGGGTCTTCTTTTTTTTTTATAATTTATTTTATTATCATTAATCTACAATTACATGTGCAATATTACGGTTATTAAACTACCCCTTCATCAGGTCCCCCCCACCAACCCCATTACAGTCACTGTCCATCAGCGTAGTGAGATGCTATAGAATCACTACTTGTCTTCTCTGAGTTGTACTGCCCTCCCCGTGCCCCCCCAACATTACATCTGCTAATCGTAATGCCCCTTTTTCCCTCTTATCCCTCCCTTCCCGCCCATTTTCCCCAGTCCCTTTCCCTTTGGTAACTATTAGTCCGTTCTTGGGTTCTGTGAGTCTGCTGCTGTTTTGTTCCTTCAGTATTTTTTCTTTGTTCTTATACTCCACATATGAGTGAAATCATTTGATACTTGTCTTTTTCGGCTTGGCTTATTTCACTGAGCATAATACCCTCTAGCTCCATCCATGTTGTTGCAAATGGTAGGATTTGTTTTCTTCTTATGGCTGAATAATATTCCATTGTGTATATGTACCACATCTTCTTTATCCATTCATCTACTGATGGACACTTAGGTTGCTTCCATTTCTTGGCTATTGTAAATAGTGCTGCAATAAACATAGGGGTGCATCTGTCCTTTTCAAATTGGGCTGCTGCATTCTTAGGGTAAATTCCTAGGAGTGGAATTCCTGGGTCAAATGGTATTTCTATTTTGAGTTTTTTGAGGAACCTCCATACTGCTTTCCACAATGGTTGAACTAATTTGCAGTCCCACCAGCAGTGTAGGAGGGTTCCCTTTTCTCCACATCCTCGCCAACATTTGTTGTTGTTTGTGTTTTGGATGTTGGCCATCCTCACTGGTGTGAGGTGATATCTCATTGTGGTTTTAATCTGCATTTCTCTGATGATTAGCGATGTGGAGCATCTTTTCATGTGCCTGTTGGCCATCTGAATTTCTTCTTTGGAGAAGTGTCTATTCATGTCCTCTGCCCATTTCTTAATTGGATTATTTGCTTTCTGTTTGTTAAGGTGCATGAGTTCTTTATATATTTTGGCTGTCAACCCTTTATCAGATACGTTTTTTATGAATATATTCTCCCATACTGTAGGATGTCTTTTTGTTCTACTGATGGTGTCCTTTGCTGTACAGAAGCTTTGCAGCTTGATATAGTCCCACTTCTTCATTTTTGCTTTTGTTTCCCTTGCCCGGGGAGATATGTTCATGAAGAAGTCGCTCATGTTTATGTCCAAGAGATTTTTGCCTATGTTTTTTTCTAAGAGTTTTATGGTTTCATGACTTACATTCAGGTCTTTGATCCACCTTGAGTTTACCTTTGTGTATGGGGCTAGACAGTAGTCCAGTTTCATTCTCTTACATGTAGCTGTCCAGTTTTTCCAACACCAGCTGCTGAAGAGGCTGTCATCTCCCCATTGTATATCCAAGGCACTTTTATCAAATATTAATTGACTGTATATGTTTGGGTTAATGTATAACTGGGGTCTTCTTGATGTATTGTGATGGTAACTAGGGTCTTTGTGACATAACAGAAAACTGAGGGTCATAACTGTAGCTTCTCTCATTCATATAACGAATGTTTGCTGAGTGTCTAATATGTGCCAGGCAAACTACTAGGGCCTAGGGAGGTGATCTTTGAAGAAGACAGATACAGTTTGGACCGTCATAAAGCATATGCCCTAGCGGGGGATGCAGGCAAGGAAATGGTCCGTCCCAGAGGGCCACAGGCACGGTGAGCAGGGCAGAGCTGCACAGTGAGTGGCCACATGGAGGAACCCACAACCATAGAGGAAACAGACATGAAAGAGGATCATCAAGGGGAAAGAGAGGGAAGGTGAAAAGAGGAAAGGGGAGAGGAAAGAAACAGTTTTCCAGGCAAAGGAAATCTCATGCTCAGAGATCTGCAGGCTTGAAGGAAGTGAAAGGACAGTGGGATTCAACCACATCTCTTTGCAGAAAAGACTGAAAGTAGCTCACAAGGATATAAAAGCTGGAACAAGAAGGCACAAATCAAAGAGAGACCTAAGACGAAACCAAAACAAGGATGGGGATTTCGAATGGAGCCAAGAATAAGGCCTTAAAGACTGCAAACCATAATGATAACTTGTGCTTGTGACAAGGGAGCCACTAAGTTGACTCTAAGCTTTCTAGGAACCAACCCTGAAAGGAAAGGCTGACTGCCTGTCCAGATGAAGACTCCTCAGGGGAAGAACAATCATTGGAAGAGAGGCCTGCAGGCCCTAACTAAGCAGGTCAGGATCCTCTCCACGGATGGGCAGCCTTGAAGCGTCCCCAGGCCGGGAAGTCCTTCATCACCAGGTATCTCTGGTGAGGACCATCCGGCCAGTGGCTGAGCGGCGGCATCCAGGAGCCCTGCTCTTGGCTCGTGTGACTCAATCCCAGGGAGGATCTTAAAATAACCAGACCAAGTGAGGAACTGCCTATCCTTCAAACAATTGTCCCTAGAATAGCCTCTTTCTGCCAAGGTTTTACAGTATATTAGTAATACGTTACAAACCGTACTTCCTTACAAATAGTTGGAATTCAGCTCATCTCTGCTGTCAATTAAATCTAGACCCATGTGCCTTAGCATATAACCAAGCTGAAGATACCTGAGCCTGGATGAAAAAGCCATCTCTGTCCTTCTTCCCTATGAGGCCTACCTAAATCTTATCCTCGTTACAGAGGCTTTGTATGTTTCCAAACCAAAAACGACTTCTCCATCTCCTAAGCTCTCAGCATGTTTTGCCCTTTGAAAGGAACTGACCACATTGACTCTGGTGTGTGCAATTTCAGAGTTCACACCTCCCCTGGTGTGCCCAGACCATGCCACCTGTATGCTTATGGTCGATAAATTCTCACTGAATGAAAGCAATACTTTCCAAAGCCCAACTTTGAAAATAACCTGTTCTTCACATCACTACCCTTTCATTGAGCAGAAGATGTACATGGTGGCCTTTAATTTCTTCGTGCAATGGTTTGTGTTGAATCTTCAGCTTCTGTAGTCTGCGTGAGACCTTTTGTGACCTCCCCATCTACACTGAGAGGTCATGGGTAAAGGTCATATCCTTTGAGGAAATGTAAGAGCAGATGGAACAAGGAACTGGAAAAAAATGTAATGCAGGAAACAGCCTTGACCTCTGGCCCTGACACCCAGACTGACTGGATTAGAGATGCTTATAAGGCAATGGGGCCTGTTGCTACCTTACAATAGCAAGGCTAACATTTGTTGAGCCCTTGATGCGTAATAGGAATTGCGCTCCACTTCTTCAAACATTTTAGTAGGTGTGAGTTCTGTCATTCAGCCATCACCAGACCCTGAGCATTCTTAGGCCGTTTTTTAGATGTGGACACTAAGGCTCAAAGCAGTGAAATAAAGTACTCAAGGTGTCATAGTTAGTAATTTGCAGAACTAGGATTTGGCCTCAAGTCCATCTGACTTCAAAGCCTAGGCCTTTTCTAGCTGAAAGGGGTGAAATTGAGTTCTGCCAGCTGGGAGACTCAGGACATGGCCCTTAAGCCCTTCATCACTTATGCCTCAGTTCCTTCATCTAAAAACACAGGCATAATACTAACTGGATTGTTTTGAGGATAAAATGGGACAATACATGTAAACACAGTACTTGGCACAATAGTTGGCAAAGAGTAAGTGCTCAATAAAATGTTATTAATGTGAGTAGGTTCTGCTATCTATTTTGCACTCAAAGCGAGCCTTTCTAGCAAAGCAAAAGAAGCCAAAGCCATGAACAGCTTAGAGAGTGTGGTGGCTTGCTAGGGCTGCCGTAAGGAAGTACCCCAGACTGCGGGGCTCCCACCAAAGAAATGTTATTTTCTCACAGTTCTGGAGGCTGGAAGTCTGACATTAAGGTGTTGGCAGGATTGGTTTCTTCTGAGGCCTCTCTCCTGGGCTCGTAGATGGCCATCTTCTCCCTGTGTCTTCACATGACCTTCCCTCTGTGTGTCTGTGTACTAATCTCCTCTTCTAATAAGGACACCAGTCACATTGTATGTATTAGGGCCACTCTACTGACCTCATCGCAACTTAATAACTTCCTTAAAGAGCCTATCTCCAAACACAGTCACATTCTAAATTGCTTCAGCATATGAATTTGCAGGGGAATTCAACCCATAATAGAGGGCCTCAGCAAAATTTTTCTAAAAATATAAAAATATTAAGCGTTTTGAGTTTTCGCAGTTGAAGGCATGTTAGAACCTCCTTTGAGTGGAACTCCCATTTGAGAGTCTTCCAAACACAAATGAATTGCTTTTTTTGAAATGGCACCATCAATAGGGACTACCATGGCTTTTGTTTGTATTTTTATTTTGGACTTTAAGAAGTGCCACACTTCCCTAGGGCCGCAGGCTCTTCATTTTATGCACATCCTAATGAGAATCATGTTTGCCAGGATCCTTTTCTCCATCAAAAGCCAGGTCCAGAATGGAGAAAAGCACAAGCGACAGGGAGCAACTTGATAGAAGTGGGTATATGTTTGCTGGGGGACAATGCTTCTTCCTCTCAAGTTTGGAAAGAGAAGCAAGCTCATAGGTACACTGCTGGGCCCCAGTAAGTGTATCAGGTTATAAACTATGTCACTGTAACAAACACAGTGACGAGCAAAATAGATTCTTTCTTTCCTTGGGGTTGACTGTATTGATGGCCCCAATTAATGGTCCCCTGTATGTGTGTTCTTTGCCTTGAAACTTCATAGTTCCCATCTGAACAGGTCAGGCTTGTGAGTTGCCCTGTCTAAGAGAATGCAGCAGAAGGGGAAGGATTTCTGTTTCAAGCATAGGCCTTAAGAGACCTCGTGTACTTCCGTTTGCTCTCTTGAACAATTGGGCTTGCTTGTAGTTGAACTTTGGCCTTACCATAAAAACAAGCCCAGTGAACATGCTGGAGGGATGTGAAAGAAATCCAGAGGATGAGACATGTACAGGACAGTCAAGGTGCCTGGCTAATAGGCAGATAAGCTTGAGAAGCAGAGCCACATAGCCAATCCACAACTGACCACAGACAAATGAATGAGACAAGCCAGAGCCAGAAAAACCCCTTAGCTGAGCCCATCTCAAACTTCTGATTAATGGAATCCATGAGCTTAAAAAATGATTATTTTTTTAAGCAATAAGTTTGGGGTGGTTTGTTATGCAGCAATGACTGGCTGAAACAAAAATTGGTATGTATAACTCAGGTGCTACAGTAACAAAATCCTAAAATATGTGGCATTGGTGTAGGGAGCCGTCAACAAGCAGCAGCCTGAAAGCCAGAGAAGTCTGGGAGAACAGTGACCCTGTGTGAACAGTGCAAAGCAATTGATAAAACCATTGCCTGTGGTAGGTTGGCAGACAGAAAATGTACCTCATGAACTTTGATGTTTGAGCAGTGAGATTTCCAGGCAGAACTTGAAAGTACCTACTGCTAGAGAAAGAATGGGCTAGTTTGAAAGCTGAATTTAGTGAGAACACAGAGGGTACAGAACAGGCTAAGAAGGAAAATAAAGGTTACTCGTTATCAGCAACTCAAACCAGTAAAAGAGCAAACCCAAGGCACAGAAATATAAGCTTAGAGTAAAACACAAATCGAGGCTGTGGTTATAAGACCCTTTGTTAAGACTTTGGAAAGAATTAAGACAGTGCCTAGCATACTCTCTCAGCTGGACAAAAGCACTTTTAGGAACTTTAAGCACCATCTCATAGCAGCCTGAAAGATAGCTGCAAATAAGTCTAAAGACTCAGGCATGTCCCCAAAAGCATTTTGTCAAACAGAGTGGATTCAAAGCAGATCCACAGTAATCCCATGACATTTTTAAAGGAACCCCTCAGTGCACATAGCTCCCATTTCCCACATCCTGTAATGGCAAACATGCCACCAGCTTGGACTAAAAGGTTCTGAATTAAAATTGTTCAAAAATTTAAAAGACCTCTAGTTCTCCAATACTTTGCAGGCAGGAAGAAGGTTAAGTGTGTTGCTCCATCCCTTCTTAAGAAGTGGCTAAGGAGGGTGATGGGAAAGGAAGAATGGAAAAGGAAGATGAGAGCCTCTGCCATGACCACTGCCCAACCCCAGGGTGTGGGAAATGGAAACTATGTGCACTGAGTGTTCAGAACTGTCAAAAGACCAGTGCCTTCCAATCTTCCCCTTCTGCAGATGGTGGTGTTTTTTTGTGGTTATCCTGTGCCTGTTACATCATTTGTTAGGTGTGTGGGAGGCAGATAACTTGTATCTTTAGTTCATAGGTCTTTGGTTCAAGAGGAGCCACATTTAGACCTGTCATTATTCACAAGAGCCAGGACTTGGAGTAATATCCAATGCTTAATGATGGGCAACTTCTGGAGGTCTTTGGGGTGTATGAATATATATTATATGTGAACACTTGTAGCCAGAGACTGAACTGTGGATTACAGAACTTGCCCCAGTTCTCTACCCATCCCTGTATCCAGTGTGGACTTTGCAGCTCCATCTATCAAGGGATGGAGTCTATTTCTCCAGCCCAGGAGCCCTGGTTGGCCTTGTGATTTTTTTTTTTGAGCCAGCAGACTGTTGTGGAAGCAGTGGTTCACCAGATCCAAATCTAGACCTCAAGAGACCTTTTAGCTTCTACCTCCCTCTCTCACTTCTCTACCTTAGCTGTTAGAACAAGCCTGAACTGGCCTATTGGAGGATAAGAAACCATCTGGAGTGGAGTCATGTCATCCCAGCCAAGGTTATTGTAGATGAACCTACTCCCAGCTGGTCTTCCAGATGACACAGATGTGCCAATAGGTCTAGCCAAGATCATCTGAAGCCATTCCAGAGTAGCAGACTTCCCTATGAGAAATAAGAGGTGGTTGTTATTTTAAACCACTGTTTTAGGATTGTTTGTTATGCAGCAATAATCAACTGATACACTCTTACATCACAGTCCAGGGGTTGGTGGTCCGTGGGGAGCAGCCTGGCTCTGCTGTCATCAATACATAGTTCCAACCACTGGGTTCAAGGAAGTTCCTCCACTTATCAATATTTTCCAAACAAAGGGAAGAAGGAAACACCAAGGGTGCGTATCTAATAAATTTCTTAAAGAACAAGATCCAAACATTGTACAGATCACTTCTACTCACACCTCTTTGCGAGGTTAGGAAAGGTAGCCTCTAGCCAGGCAGCCAGGTGGCTGATGTAATCAGTGCTCACATGGAGGAATGGCATTCTATTTCCCAAAGGAGGAAAAAAGAGCATGGGATCACTCCAAGGATTCAAGTACCAGTCAAGAGCTTGTGACACTTGATGAATGAAACAAACTTTATTAGAGGCCGTGAATGACATGATCACTCAAGTGACTCAGTTTCATGAGAACCTATGAAAGAAACCCACTTAAAGTCTAGAAATGTGAGTTCAAATCCCGCCTCAGCTATTTGCTATCTGTGTGACCTTGAGTGAATTATTCAACCTTTCTAAGTCTTCTTTCCCTTACTTATTAAAAGAGAAGAGCTTTCACTGGGCCTCAGATATAGTAACTGGATCATAGTGGCAGCCTGTTGGATGTTCATCGAAAATAACCAGCAATGAGGAATCTGTTTGTACTTTACAAAGAGTAGGATGGGTCCTCCCCAAAAGCTGATTTGTAGAAGTAAAGATCTTAGCTAGGATGATAATTACACATTTTTAAATTCCACTTGATAAAGAATCAAGAGTGGTGTTGGTAGTAGTATATCCATCCTAAAATCTTCTCAAAGAGCCCTCAAGAAATATTCAAAGTTCCATTACACAAAAAGTCAGGCTACCCAGGGGAGTTGAGATGCCACCACCACTGATAACTGTGACTGAGGACAAATCTTTAAAAAAAATGTGGCCCCACTCCCTGACCTCTTTGTGGGGAATCTGAGGCCGAGCTTCTGCAAAAGTGTACCGACTGAAACCAACTAAACGTTTCCTGCCAGGGTCTTTTCACAATGGCTAGACTTCTAGGTCTCTGCACCCATCTCCTCTGGGTGGAGGTTCTCAGGCCAGTCAGCTGACAGACGTTTCCTAAGCATTCAAAGCCATCCTCAAAGGTCACTATTGTTCCCTGCAACACCTTTCTGGCATAAGACCAGGGCCTTGCCCTTTACCTAGCTGAGGCGGAGGTGAGTTGCCCCAATAAGGAGACAGTGTGCTCAGGGAGCTGACACTGAGAGGAAGTCACTAAGGCTGGGACATTCAGAAACTCCCATGCCGTTACCACAGCAATTCCCATCGTGTTCCTGGACCAGCTGCTTCTGTTCCCCTCCTACATTTGGCTGAGACGATAGAGCTGCTCTTTCCAGGGCTCTGTTCCCTTCATGCATGCCCCTCTTCAGTCCTCTGCTTGGCTTCCCGGGAAACACCCCTGTCTGTGTCAAGCCTTGGGCTGCCATCTTCAACCAGGGCCTCTCCCTGCCCTCTTCCCTCTTCTCTCTGTGCCTCTGCAGCTTTGCTCAGCACTATGCTTCTGCCTGGACTCCCTTTCTCCTACTGCTGGCAAACTCCTACTCAGGCTTAAGATGAGTCAACTGTTACCCCTGGTTCCTTCCTCTGTACTACATCACCTCTGTTCTAATATATACCAAGATACATGGCATCTTTCTCCTTCCATTTCTATCACCACCCCCAGACTGGCAGCTCCACAAAGGCAGGAACTGTTTCTTCATTTTTTATCCCCAGAGCCTAATGGAGTGTCTAAGATGGAGAAGGAGCTTGTCCAAGTTCACAAAATAACCAAAACGGAGTCCAGTTCAGGATTTCCTGCTAAGTCTTAACTGTGCTAATCTCACCCTACTATGCTGGCTCTCAACATTGATGGCATATTGCCTCTCAAGAGTATCTGAAGCAAAAATGGACTTTCAAACAGGAAGAAAAAGTCGTAAGACTCAGCTACCCGTGTTTCAGGGAAATTAGCCGGTGGAATAGCAAAGGGGAAGGTGAACATTCTTTAAGTACACTTACAACCTGGTTGAAAGGCTGGCAGCCCTTGCTCACGCCACTGCCTCATTTCAATCCCACATACAGAAGACTCTGCATCCATCAGCCACATGGTGTTTTGCAGATTTACTGTGTGTTTTAACCTAAGCTGATCTCACTTGATGAGAAAGCAAATGAAAGTAGAATTCTGAAGCCCAACAGGGTCTAAAGTCAAGTCACTGGCCTAGTGTTAAAGGACCCCATCCAGGCTGAGGGGTGCAGTTGGTATCACGAAGTCTGAGTCTTTCTAATGAACTCCTTCCAGCCAGTAAGAATAGGCCAGATCCTGAAGGGCCTTGGGAACCATGTTCATTCACTCATTCAACAAATGTTAACTGTGCCCCTATAAGGCCACGCACTGTGACCAAAACATGCTACAATAACCAGATCTCTATTCTGAGAGCATGTGGTAGCCAGAATTCTAAAATAGCCCTCAAGATTTTCACTACCTTAGTACCTTCAGTATAAGCAGAACCTGGGAATAGGAGGAGATAACACTACTGTGTGATTGATTATATTACATTACATGGCAAAAGAGATTTTTCAGACATAATTAAGGCTACTAATCAGTTGGCAATGAGTTCTTCAAAAGAGAAATTATCTGGGTGGGCCTGGCATAAACATATGAGCCCATTAAATCTGGATCTAGAGACCCAGAGATTCGGCACCTGAAAAGGATTCAGTGCAAGGGAGCATCTCTGCTGGTGTTGCAGATGCAGGGGAACCTGAAAGTAGCTTGTAGGAGCTGAGAGCGGCTCCCTGCTTCACCCAACTTATCTTTGTCCCATCTTAACCAATAGAATACCTTTATTTCCTTTAAAAAATCACTTTCATCTTAGCCATCCCCTACTCCTCCTCATTGCTAGAAAGCCCCCCCCCCCCACGGCTCCATACTTAAATTTAGTTTCCCCATCCCAATTTCCAGCACCATCCTACATCTCAGTCTTCCCAACCATGATTTAAATTCACTAAGGCCAGCATATATTCAAAGAGAACTCTCTTTTTCTCTCACTGTTTTTTCCTTCAATGGGTTGTGACACTGAGTCATAGGGAAATTGCCCAGACCTTTCTGGTTAGGTGGAGAGTGGGGGCTTAGACCAGCACAGCAGGGAAGGGGAGCCTCCCTCTGTTGTCCAAACACCCCGGGCACCACGGTGAGTAAACCAAAGAGAAAGCCCGGAGATAAATGAGGAATCCCATTCTTTAGCAAGAAAACATCCCATTAACGGATGTCAAGAGATCTCTGGCTCCCACAGACTGGCATTTGAAACAAGATCAAGTAACCAAATGCAAGTTCCTTCCTGTCAATTAAAGACAATATTATTAGCAAATTAGCAAATATAGCCATCAGCGGTAAAAGAAAATCAATGGGTGTTGGAGTCTTACAAAAACAGGAAAAAAGATAGAATAGCAGCAGAAAGGTGGCACCTCCCCTACAGAGCTTGATATCGCTTCCTTAGAGATTACGGCACCGCTGACTTCACAGCCCCACCCCCACCTCCTCACCTCTTCTCTAGACCCGGCAATGGCTGTGGCTTGACTGCACTCTGCTCCCGGCAGCTAGGCCGAGAGCTTTCTCACTGCCTGAGTCATGGCCGGCCGAAGTGCATGAGCCCCCTGGCCCTGAGATGGGGGTGGGGGTGGGGGCGCTGTTTGTTGGGACATCCCTTTGAAGTTGTTCTGGGATATGTCATTGTGCAAGGAGGGAAAGTGTTGCCTGGAAGGCCCCTGGTGATTTCTCCTTCCAGCACTGCCCCTTGCCAGCAAGGGATGGCTGTGTAGCCAGGAAAGGGCCTTCAAGTGGCTTAAGGGGGCAGGAGAGGTGGCCCAGCATCCTGCTCTGGGAAGGGTAGGTGGGACATCTGGGCTTTACAGAGAACAGTGACAGAACAGAGAACAAATGGCCCCACCCAGCCCCGAGCTCTGAGTCAACTGCTGGACCTAGGAGAGGGCCTTTGCTTTTCTGTTGAGCTCTTTCTTGTTTCTTTTTTTAGAATCTGATCAAAGTTACAGATCCTGTCCTACCATTAAAAAAAAAAACATTTTCTGGGGATTCACACACTCTAAAGCCCCAATTACTCCAAAGAACCCCTTGTTTTAAGAAAATTTGCTATGCTCTGGCGACAGGCCCAGCTGGCATCCTCAGTGACGTGCAGCTTAGGGCCTGAACCTGGCACTTTGCATCAGGGAGGCCGGGGTCACTTTGAACTAACAAAGGGGGCCTTAAATCATGGAATGGAGCATAACCTCCTTCCGACATCTGGAATTTTAATAAGTCAGTATCAGACAGGCCAGGGCCAGAAAGTGTGATTTGGGCCTCGTAGAAAAGCTTTTTTCAAGCATCTTGGTCACTTTTCCAAGCATACAGAAGGCACTCAATGACGATTTTTGAGAATTAGTTTTTGTGGAGTAGCAGAGACCTTCAGCAATGACTGTTGGTAAAATACCTCCTCCTCTGGGGACTTGGGAGATGCACTAAAAAAATCCCCCTCCTTTTGCTCCGTCGTCACATTTCTGCCTCTGTTAAAGCCTGGCTTTCAGGTGAGAATGTGACTCTCGAAGCTGACACAGGTAGGAAGCAGGCCCAGCCATTCACACACGTCCTCTCCATGTCCACTTGCCTTTCTGGAATTTCACTCTCTCCCAGGGGGACAAATTGGGAGCGGCGCCTTGGCCCGATGCAGCCCCCATCCACCGTGAGAGAGAAATGCCCCACATCCTGAAGTCAGCTCTCTCCCCCTCATCTGCCTGCATCGCAGACGCCCAGTGCCATGAACTGCTTCCACAACAGGAGCACCAGAGTCCTGCTTGGTTTCTCCTTATCAAACCTCTTCTCTGCTCAGAACAGGCTCCTCTCTGCCCTGCAGCCCAGCTGGCTCAATGCCCCTCTCCAGGATTGCTCATCCCTAAGGGGACCGGGGAGGGGAGGGCAGCTAGAAGGGCAGTGGGCAGCCCACTCCCTCAGGATGTCCCCTCAGGCATCCAGGAGTGGGGAGAATTGCTGAAGGGCAGGTGCCGGAGGGGCTACAGCACCTTCCCCACTTCCCACTCAGCAGACCCCCATCCTTGGTCAACAGGCCGTGTCACCTGGGCACAACCCAGTTTCCTGGCTCTCTGTCAAGAGAGTTATTTCCCTGCCTCCCAGACAGGTTTTATGCTCTGGGGACCTTTCTGTGGTATGAGGTCTCCCACTGCAAGAACTGCATCCATTCCAACAGTGATGACACGAAGCTTAGAGAGATGCAAAACCCTAAGAACCTGGAAGTGAAAGGAAATTGCCTCTGTCAAGGTCCACAGATAAGGAAACAGGCCCAGGAGTTGAGAAAGAAAATATATTTGCAACATTTGCTGTAACTACTCACCTGACATTCATGTGCTTTCCTACTGTAGGCTCAGTTGCTGCATCTAGATCTTTCCATTTAAGTAATGTTCATAATGAACAGATTTGCTGAGATGCCTCAGGGTCTTGGTGGAGCAGTGTAAAAACTTACCTAGAACAGATAGGAGACTGGCCCAGAAGGCAGGGAAACTTCAGTCTCTCTACTACAGATTAAATGTGGTGGACAAAAGCAGATTATAATTGGGACAGCCAATTAAACTAATTCTCACTTTAGACACTCTCCATCTTTCAGTGGAGTTTATCATATCGCTTGTATGATTCAACCAAAATCAATGTCCTGGGCAGTCACTGTGAATAATGGAGATATTTTTTCAAACGCAATTAAAACTCTTTACATGTGAATAGAAAATGAATGAGCAAGATTACGGGTCCATTCCAACAGGACAATGCAGGTGTCTACGGCCCTTTGGGAGTTGGTAAAAATCTCTAGGGGAATAAAACTGGTTCTAGTATACCAGTTAAATGTTAAAAATAAGCTTAAAAAAATACTTGTAATCTAGCTAAAAGAACAATCTAGAACACAGAAAGCTCCCAGGAGATTCCCTTGTTGCAGAGGTGACACTGCCCCCTCTCCGCCCAGCCAACGTCAGCTCGGTACGTCCTCCTTGCTCCCACACACAGTTCATCTTTGTCTCTCACTCTAACTACAAATGTGTTTCTGGCCCCAGACTTTTCAAATAACTTCTCATTTGGGTCTGCAACTTCCCTGGTACCTATTTAGCCCCAGAAAAGTCACCAGAAGTACAAGGGAAGTTTGTTCTCACTGTTATCCCCTAAGGACACAGCTTGGAATATTTGGGCTTCTCCAAAGGGAGGACTGGGCTGTAGGACATGCCTGGGGGCACCTGCAGCTTCCATCCTTCCCCAGCTTGGAAGTGAAAAGAGGCCCAGTGTGGGGCACAGCCCTGGGCCTCCACCTGCAGCCACAGGCCCCCACTGGTGGTGACTGTCTGAGTTCCCGACTAGGTTTGCATTCTCACTCTCTCCAAAGGTGACCCTAAGGGTTTCACTAATACTTTTAGAAATGAAAAGCTCCACATACAGTCTGAAGAGGAAGATGTGGTGTGGATGCTTTGGAGGCAGCATTAGAAGAGCTCGAGGCTCACCTCGATGCCAGTCTCTTACTCAGCCAAGTATCACTACTTCCTGAATACCCAGCCTGCACCAGGCACTGTGCATATGAGTACCTGAGTGGGACAGAGGCCCTGCTTTCTAAGAGTTTGGAATCTAGAGGGGAAGACAGACAAGCATGGATTTGTTGCATGTGATCATTATAATAATAAAAGATTTTTTTTAATTATAGGGACACAGAGTAAAGACCTTTTGCCTGTTCTGGGTTAGAGAGAGTTCTGAGGGCGGTGACAGTGCTCTCAGAGTGAAAGGCAGTGGGGCTGAGGAGTGGGGAGAGGGGGGTGGAGGGCATTCCAAGCCAAGCACAGAGCACAGAGGAATCCATGGAAGCCTGACACGGCATGCCAGCAAGTGTGAGCCCTGAGTCCTCTTCCCCCCTTCCTCCCCATCTGCCTCCTCCCTACTCATCTTCAGAATTTGATTCAGAGAACAGATCCTCCAAGATGCTTTCTCTGACCATCCCCAACCTACTTCTTGGGACTCCCTTTTTTGGGGAGAGTTTCTTTTTTAGTTGAGATATAAATGACACCTAATGTTGTATTCATTTTAGGTATACAACAAAATGATTTGATGTTTATATATATTATGAAATGATCGCCACAGTAAGTCTAATTAATATGGCACTCACATAGTTACACATCTTTTTTTCTTGTGGTGACAACTTTTAAGATCTACTTTTGAATAGATGGTACAGTATTATCAACTATAGTCACCATGCTGTACATCACATCCCCAGGACTTATTTTATAACTGGAGGTTTGTACCTCTTGAGTCCCTTCACCCATTCCTACCCCTCTCCACCCCCCACCTCTGCAGCTACCTATCTGCTCTCTGTATCTATGAATTTGGCTTTTTTCTTTAGGTTCCAGTGTCAGTGAGATCATACAGTACTTATCTTTCTCTGTCTGACTTATTTCACTTAGCATAATGTCCTGAAGTTCCAGCAAATGGTGGGACTTCCTTCTTTTTTGTGACCAGATAATATTCCACCATACGTACATATATATATCTCACATTTTCTTTATCCACTCATCTGTTGATGGACACTGAGGTTGCTTCCATGTGTTGGCTATTATGAATAATGCTGCAGTGAACACAGGGGTGCAGCTACCTTGTTGAGATAGTGATCTCATTTCCTTTGGATAAATAAGGAATCAGAGTCCTTATCCTACCTAATCTTTAATCGTTATCCTACTATGCCTGCCTGTTCGCTGGTCTGTGTTTTCATTGCTGTAAGCTCCATGAAGACAGATCAGCATTTGTCTGGCTCACAGTTTAAGCCCTAGTACTAAATGGAACATGGCATGCAGTAATCTCTGAAGAAATATCTTTTGCATGAGTCAACCAAAATTTCTACAAAAATTGCACCATATACTTTTTCCAATAGAAGCAGAAATAAATTCTGCAATCAAGGAGTTATTGGCTAACTGCAAAATAAAGTTTCAAGTATTTGTACTTTCTAGTCGAAAAAAACAAGGGTTTTTTCAAGACACAAGGCCAAAGAGCAAGTCCTGTCTCTGTCATTAAGGAATTCTGTAACTTACGGTACCTCCCTTTTCTGTGACTCACTTTCCTCCTCTGCAAAATGAGGGGCTTTCAAAACTGTGTTCACTGCTCATTCCCATCCTCACCCACTCCCCACTTGTTTACGGAAGCCGAAGGCAATGTCTGCAACCAGAATTTTTAATGCAGTTGAAATCACGTTCAAACACTAACACTTTTGAAATCTTCTCTTTTGAAACACCTCCCTGAAACATGAGCTCTCTCTTTTTTTTTTTTGCCTTTCAAATCAAAGCTTCACATTGAGCCCAGTTCTCTAAGAGAACCCAGGACTCATTCTCAGGAAATGACATGGCATGGGTGACACTGTGGAGGGAACAGACCTGGCGGAGCTTACTGGATTATCTGAGAGCAGAGGGACTTTTGTGACTTGGCCATTCTGTTCCCTGGGATCTGTAGGCTCATGACAGTTGGTCAGAGGGTGGTCTGGAGGGCGTATCTACTGGCAAACCCTAGACTCAAGGCATGTTCTCCCAATTCCATGATCACCCAAGGAGTTAAAACAAAACCAACAACAAAAACAGGCACCACTATATAACTGCACAGTATCTTCCACTTACTGGGGAAATTGCAGTTGCATGTGCCCAAACTATAAAAATGACTTCTTTTGCTATAAAGCCAGCCGGTGTTTTAAATCAGAACTAGATGCAATAGTTGGAAATTGCTAGTTGAATGGGAAGCATTTTTCTCCTGGTGAAGTTAAGGTTCCTGCTATATTCAGGGGTTTTGAAACTGTGAAATCCAGACAGGGTACCTCCAGAATATGAGAGGAAGGTTAGGCTAGGTCACCAACAGGATTTGAAACTAACAAGAATCCGTGTAAAACTGGATACTTGCCACTTCCCTCTCCAAAAAATTACTCACCAAAGACTTATATAAATGTGTTCCTAATGAAGCTAGGGCATTTAAAAAATATTGGTCGAAGGAAGCATTAATGAAACCTGAAACATATCCATTATGAGGAAGCTTTAATGACTGGCCAGGAATATTAGAAAGGGATAGAGGAATTGTGAGAATATGTTAGCATATCTCCAGTGCTGTTGAGATCACAGCACCCAGCACCTTCTGGTCTGTAACCCCTCTCAGGAAGGTGAGTGTGGAGCAATCATAACTTGAACATCTAACCTCTTTATCCAACTCTATACCCACTGCGCAGCATTCTGATATTGACTTGGCTTTTCAAATACATTTTCATTTTGGAAAGAGAACATGTTAACCTGACAACAGGAACTTTTAAATACCTCCTTGGAAAGTACTTAATGATTTGCCATTTTGGGTCTGTTAGGCCACATCTTCACAGCTGGGCATGAAGGAGCCAGGCGTCCACGGGCAAATAGATTTTCCCTGAGTGAGCTGAAAAAAGTTTCTGAATCTTGAGGCCATGCCACTAGGAAGCAGGGGCTGGAAAGTGGGCCCTGACACACTTCCTCACTGTAACTCCAAGCTTCCAGTGGCCGTGGATGAATAGACCCTTGGCAAGACGTGCATTCCATTGTGTTTTCCCAGACCCGAAGTACATTTTCTAGACTTTCATCCAAGGGGATGATTGAGAAAGGACCAAACTCCTGTGGATAGGAAAGACAATACCATGGTGCTCTTTGTGAATTATAGTTTTTGTCATTGGCAATGAAAGGATCAAGCCACAGAAATGACCATGGAAGTCATGCACTAGGTATTTAAGCAGTGCCTACCACATGCAAAGTCATATCAGAAACAGGGTTCTTTCCAGGAACTTTCAGTCTAGGAAAGGAGAGAAGATAGTCTGTATACTAGAAAGTAGAAATTGATACGAACTGAAGAAGATATAATTGAAATGCTATTAGTAGTTCAGAAGAGAAAATATTATTTATCTTATTTAACACATATAATACTTTGTATGTGCAAAGCACTGTTTTAAGCAATTAATATGCATCAGCTCACTCAATGCTCTTACTAATTTATGAAGTAGGTACTATTATTATCCCCATTTTACAGATAGGAAAACTAAGGTACAGACATAGCAAGAAAAATTACCAAAGGCCTGTAGCTAGGGGGGTGGCCGCGCTGGGATGTGAGCTGTGGCTTTCTGGTCCCAGATTCCCTGCTCTCTGCCCCCACCTTGCCATCCTACCGCTGGCAGCTGGAGGGACCGAGGGAGGCTTTCATGAAGGGAAAGATATTTACACAGAACTTTGAAGAGGGTGGGCAGCTTTGGGATAAGCAGAAGTGGAAGGAAGCACATTCCAGGCAAAGTAAACAGGGTGAGGGAAGCAGGGAGTCTGCATGCTTGGAGCTATTGTCTCCTTAGTAAGACAACAATAGTCCTACAGCCTTAGCACAAGTTCAGGTTCAGAAAGAATAATGTGTCAGAATAGAGTCACGTTTGAGGGACAAACAATGGTTGAGAATCTAGCCATTTGAACTTCATTTCCACCATTTCCATTCATTCTCCTATCTCAATCTTTAGCTGAATAATTGACTCGAAAAGAAAGCATGGGCTTGATAGGAGAAAACCTACATTACAGCATGGTAAGTAGGGCAGTTCAACCTATACCCTGTCATGGCATGGATGCAAAGGCAGGATTACCCATGGCCCCAGAGCCTCAGGGTTTGGTATTTCCTGATGTATAGTGAGGGGTAAACAGACCACGTTTATTTTTATATATCCGATAGCGAAGGAGAAGGCAATGCGGGAGACCAGGGCTGAAGCTCTGTGTCTTAAGAAAAATTCAACCCTATTTCAAAAGAAAGATCTCTGCTACTGCTGCAAGTGTCTCAGGAAGCTTAAAGCCCCCCACATCGTAACAGTTGCACTCTTCAGGAGCAATTAACTAGGTTACTCCCTGAGTATCGGAGCTGAGTACTAAGTTTGAAGACATTGTGTATTTCCTTTAACTAAGTCCTGGTTTGCTTCAGATCCATCTCCTGAACTGGGGCCCTCATTAAAAAACAGGAAGACTGAAGAACAGGTACATGATCCCCCAAAACTGAATGAGGACAAAGTTCTGGACGCTTGCTTCTCCTTAAGGGTGATGCGGGTAGGGGGTGTGGCTCCTTTTGACATCTGCGCGCCTCCGGCTCACGTCCGTGGGCTCTGGCGAAGGTCCAGAAGGTGGTGTGCTGGTGACACAAGCAGTTCACACTCGACTATAACAGTCCAGATATCAGACCCTCAGGTTTGCTATTTCCATCCCCGAGGCCTGCCTGGCAAAGAGAAGGTTGTGCGCTTTGACTCCAGACAGACGTCGGTGCAAATCCTCGCTGTGTCCCACGCGAGCTGTGCAGCCCAGAGGAGGTTACTTGACTTCAGTGAACCTCAGTGCACTCACAAGGAAAATGGAGAGGATGACATTGTTTTTAGGAAGATCTCTGGAAGACTCAAATGCAGCGATGGTGAGTGCTTGGAACAGCGCCTGAGGCTCACTAGATACTCAGAAAGACGCAGTTCCCTCGCCGAACTTCTCTTCCTGGATAGATTCATCTGCATCCTTGCAACACCAAGCATTCTGGAGACACATATTATATCCACTCCTCGTATAGATCCACACGAAGGCAGCCCTGAAAATAAGACACGCCCTTGCAAAAGGAAAAAACTATAACAAAGTGCCAAAAGTAGACTTGGAATTGGAGCCTGCTGGAGGCTGTGACAGGAAATACGGGCAACAGAAAGGCATTATGTTTAAAAGATGTCACGAAGCCCAAAGAGAAATTAATTCAGGCCCCTTGCACTAAGATTTCAAGCACTGCCTGTCTGAAGTCAGGCCATTGGCCAACACAGTCCCTAACGGGGTCTTCACATGTGCACCCTGAACTCTACACCTTCTTCATCAAGCACCCGCCAAGGGGTGGGTTGCCTGATTCAGCAGCAGAGGAACTGGGTATGGACCAAACACCTCCCAAAAAATACAGAAGGGCACTACAACAGATGGAACTAACAGACATCTACAGAACTCTGCACCCAAAAGTAGCAGGATACATATTCTTCTCAAGTGCACATGGAACATTTTCCAGAATAGACCACATACTAGGCCACAAAAAGAACCTCAGTAAATTCAAAAATATTGAAATCCTACCAACCAACTTCTCAGATCACAAAGGTATAAAACTAGAAATAAATTTTAGAAAGAAAACAAAAGGCTCACAAATACATGGAGACTTAACAACATTCTCCTAATTAATCAATGGGTTAATAACCAAATCAAAACAGAAATCAAAGAATATATGGAGACTAATGACAACAACAACACAAAGCCACAACTTCTGTGGGACGCAGCAAAGGCAGTTCTAAGAGGAAAGTATATTGCAATCCAGGCCTATTTAAAGAAGGAAGAACATTCCCAAATGAATAGTCTAAAGACACAATTACTGAAATTGGAAAAAGAAGAACAAATGAGGCCCAAAGTCACCAGAAGGAGGGACATAATAAAGATTAGAGAAGAAATAAATAAAATTGAGAAGAATAAAACAATAGAAAAAATCAATAAAACCAAGAGCTGGTTCTTTGAAAAAATAAACAAAATAGATAAACCCCTAGCCAGACTCATTAAGAGAAAAAGAGAATCTACACACATAAACACAATCAGAAATGAGAAAGGAAAAATCATGACAGACCCCACAGAAATACAAAGAATCATAAGAGAATATTATGAGAATCTATATGCTAACAAGCTGGAAAACATAGAAGAAATGGACGACTTCTTAGAAAAATACAACCTTCCAAGACTGACCAAGCAAGAAACAGAAAAACTAAACAGACCAATCACCAGCGACGAAATCGAATTGGTAATCAAAAAACTACCCAAGAACAAAACCCCCGGGCCTGATGGATTCACCTCTGAATTCTACCAGACATATAGAGAAGAAATAACACCCATTCTCCTTAAAGTTTTCCAAAAAATAGAAGAGGAGGGAATGCTTCCAAACTCATTCTATGAAGCCAGCATCACTCTAATACCAAAACCGGGCGAAGACCTCACCAAAAAAGAAAATTACAGACCAATATCCTTAATGAACGTAGATGCAAAAATACTCAACAAAACATTATCAAACCGAATTCAAAAATACATCAAGAGGATCATACACCATGATCAAGCGGGATTCATCCCAGGGGGGATGCAAGGATGGTACAACATTCGAAAATCCATCAACATCATCCACCACATCAACAAAAAG
The DNA here is from genome assembly GCA_032199065.1 of Smutsia gigantea. Lineage (NCBI taxonomy): Eukaryota > Metazoa > Chordata > Mammalia > Pholidota > Manidae > Smutsia > Smutsia gigantea. The sequence goes on from JAVSCE010016035.1 coordinate 43,986, forward strand.
AAGAACAAAAACCAGATGATCATCTCCATAGATGCTGAAAAAACATTTGACAAAATTCAACATCCATTCATGATTAAAACTGTCAACAAAATGGGTATAGACGGCAAGTACCTCAACATCATAAAGGCTATATATGACAAACCCACAGCTAACATCATACTTAACAGCGAGAACCTGAAAGCTTTTCATCTAAGATTGGGAACAAGACAGGGATGCCCACTCTGTCCACTGTTATTCAACATAGTACTGGAGGTCCTAGCCACGGCAATCAGACAAAACAAAGACATACAAGGCATCCAGATTGGTAAAGAAGAAGTCAAATTGTCACTATTTGCAGATGACATGATACTGTACATAAAAAACCCTAAAGACTCCACTCCAAAACTACTAGAACTAATATCTGAATTCAGCAAAGTTGCAGGATACAAAATTAACACACAGAAATCTGTTGCTTTCCTATACACTAATGATGAACTAACAGAAAGAGAAATCAGAAAAACAATTCCATTAACAATTGCATCAAAAAGATTAAAATACCTAGGAATAAACCTAAAGAAGGAAGTGAAAGACCTGTACTCTGAAAACTACAAGACACTCCTAAGAGAAATTAAAGAGGACACTAACAAATGGAAACTCATCCCATGCTCTTGGCTAGGAAGAATAAATATTGTCAAAATGGCTATACTACCTAAAGCAATCTACAGATTCAATGCAATCCCAATCAAAATACCAACAGCATTCTTCAATGAAATGGAACAAATAATTCTAAAATTCATATGGAACCACAAAAGACCCCGAATAGCCAAAGCAATCCTGAGAAGGAGGAATAAAACAGGGGGAATTACACTCCCTGACTTCAAGCTCTACTACAAAGCCACAGTAATCAAGACAATTTGGTATTGGCACAAAAACAGACCCACAGACCAGTGGAACAGAATAGAAAATCCAAACATTAACCCAAACATATACAGTCAATTAATATTTGATAAAGGAGCCTTGGATATACAATGGGGAGATGACAGCCTCTTCAGCAGCTGGTGTTGGCAAAACTGGACAGCTACATGGAAGAGAATGAAACTGGGCTACTGTCTAGCCCCATACACAAAGGTAAACTCAAGGTGGATCAAAGACCTGAATGTAGGTCATGAAACCATAAAACTCTTAGAAAAAAAACATAGGCAAAAATCTCTTGGACATAAACATGACCGACTTCTTCATGAACATATCTCCCCGGGCAAGGGAAACAAAAGCAAAAATGAACAAGTGGGACCATATCAAGCTGAAAAGCTTCTGTACAGCAAAGGACACCATCAGTAGAACAAAAAGAGATCCTACAGTATGGGGGATTTATTCATAAATGACATATCTGATAAGGGGTTGACATCCAAAATATATTAAGAACTCACACACCTTAACAAACAAAAAGCAAATAATCCAATTAAGAAATGGGCAGAGGACATGAATAGACACTTCTCTAAAGAAGAAATTCAGATGGCAAACAGGCACATGAAAAGATGCTCCACATCACTAATCATCAGAGAAATGCAGATTAAAACCACAATGACATATCACCTCACACCAGTGAGAATGGCCAACATCCAAAACACAAACAACAACAAATGTTGGCGAGGCTGTGGAGAAAAGGGAACCCTCCTACACTGCTGGTGGGAATGTAAATTAGTTCAACCATTGTGGAAAGCAGTATGGAGGTTCCTGAAAAAACTCAAAATAGAAATACCATTTGACCCAGGAATTCCACTCCTCAGAATTTACCCTAAGACTGCAGCAGCCCATTTTGAAAAAGACAGATGGACCCCTATGTTTATCGCAGCACTATTTACAATAGCCAAGAAATGGAAGCAACCTAAGTGTCCATCAGTAGATGAATGGATAAAGAAGATGTGGTACATATACACAATGGAATATTATTCAGCCATAAGAAGAAAACAAGTCCTACCATTTGCAACAACATGGATGGAGCTAGAGGGTATTATGCTCAGTGAAATAAGCCAAGCCGAAAAAGACAAGTATCAAATGATTTCACTCATATGTGGAGTATAAGAACAAAGAAAAAAACTGAAGGAACAAAACAGCAGCAGACTCACAGAACCCAAGAATGGACTAATAGTTACCAAAGGGAAAGGGACTGGGGAAGATGGGTGGGAAGGGAGGGATAAGAGGGAAAAAGGGGCATTACAATTAGGAGACATAATGTTGGGGGGGCATGGGGAGGGCTGTACAACACAGAGAAGACAAGTAGTGACTCTATAGCATCTCACTACACTGAAGGACAGTGACTGTAATGGGGTTGGTGGGGGGGACCTGATGAAGGGGGTAGTTTAATAACCGTAATATTGCACATGTAATTGTAGAATAATGATACCAAAATAAATTATAAAAATTAATTAATTAATTAATTTAAAAAAATACAGAAGGGGTCCAGGGCTGGTTGCTAGTGGGAAAAGGAAATTAGAGGCAGCTACCTCAGATAAATTTCTCATCAGGTTTGCTGGCACCACTCCGAACAGAACTGCTGTGGCCTCGTTGCGGGCCCCAGGGGAGCCCTCAGAGAATGAGTGTGAGTGTGGAGGCCGGTATGTGGCAGAACCTCCCTGACAATAACCACCCGGCCCTCCCCACTCACCCTGAGAAAGTTCTCAAGCTGGACAGCAACTGGAGGTCGCCATCCCCTGCACCAGGGCCTCTGTTTCAAGAGGGCAAAAACTACACTCAACCTCATCTCTGCCTTTGCAGTGTTGTCCAGCTCTTGGGGATCCAGGTCTTGTCCTGGATAGTTGATTGCAGAAGTTATAACTGTCACTTTCCCATGAATTATTGGAACCAGGAAGGTTCTGATCAGTCACTGAGAAGTTTATCTGTCCCCTGTGGTTAGGACTCTTGGCTATAACTCTTTATGGTTTCTTACACGGCCTCATACTACCTAACTAGAAATCATAGGAAGACAGATGGGTTTAGGGAATGTATGACTTCATCGTTTATCTGGCTTAGGAAAGAAAACACTGAGCAAGAAAGCATAAGAAACCCCAGTCTCAATACATTTGGGTGACAAACATATTTCAAAGGTGCAAGGAATAAAATGTGACTAAGGATAAACTGACCTTAATACAAGTGCCTGAGCCCAGGAACGAAACAGCAATTTTAAGCCTAAAAAAGAAATGACAAAATATTAGCATAAGAGAAATGACGACTAGAAAATCAACATTGTAATTCTCTACTGGCTGTTTAGCAACTGCTCTCAGAGAAAAAATTTCTATATTCCTGATTTTGAAGACCAAGAAAAACTAATACTACCCTGTTAAGTGTTTCTAGAATAAGTTAGCTTTTCTCTTATAATAAAGATAATACATGTTTACAGTTTAAAACTTGGAAATCATAAAAAAAGCACCATGAAGAAAATTAAAATCATCCTGAATTCTAGAACACCAAGATAGGATTTTAACCTTTTATTCATTTCTCTTCTGCTGCTTCTATATATGCATAGATGCATTCCATAATTGAGATTAAATTACATATAAAATGCTATCACTTGACTTTAAAATCAATATACCCTTAACAATTCTGCATGATATTTAAGTATTATCTATGTATTCACACTGCAAATAACTGCCTTTTCCAATTTTAAAAATAATGCGTGATATTTTAAACAATTAAACAATAGCAAGATGTATAATAAATTTTAAAAATCATGCCATCAATTGGTACTTGACAAAGGTGGTATTCCAAATGGAGAAAAGGATAATGTATTCAATTAATGATGTTAGAGCAATTGTCTATTCATTTGGGAATTTATAAATTAAATCTTTATCTCAACGCATAAATACAAAGAAATACCAGATATATGATAGTGTGAAATAGAAAAAGCAAAATCATAAAAACATTTTTCTGATCCGGAAGAAAAGAAGATCTTAAATATGTAACAAAAAAAATCAATAATCAGGATATATATTGTTAAAAATCTTATAAATCACTACCTAAACGATAAGTAACCCAACAAGAAAATGAACAAAGACTATAAAAGCACAGGTTTCCCAGAAGAAATGTCTAATAAACATGGGTAAAAGTGCTCAATCTTGCCAGTTATCAGAGAAATGCAAATTAAAACAATACAAAAATATTTTTTTTCCCTGTCAAACCAGCAGCATATGAAAAGATTAGTAATATGATTCAGTGTTGACAGGAGAGCAGAGAAATGGCATTCTCACCTAGTATTAGTGGGGAAGTAAGTTAGTGTCACCTTTGGGAAAGATAGTTTGGCAGAAACATCAATATTTAACATGTGTACATTCTTTCATCTGGCAATTCCACTTCAAAATCTTTATCCTGAGAATACACTCCATGGTTACAAAGGCCACCAAATTATATGTCACTGCAGCATGGCAGTTTGTGACCACAAAGGACTGGACCCAGCCTAAATGCCCATCAATGGGGGAGTAATAAAATAAACCAGAATATATCCATGCCTGGTGACACATGCATATTGTAGACTGCTGATCAGTGGCTAAAAAGAGCAAGAAAAAATGATGTGTATTTATATGGAAAACACTACAATATATATTGTTAAATGGAAAAAGCAAATTGCGGAACAATATATATACAGTTCCATTTCATTTAAATAATACACATGATAAAACTGTCTGCCTATATGTGTATATATGTTTTTACAAGTATAGAAAGATACACAGACAAAGCCATTCATAGGGGTTATCTTTGGGAAGGAAGACAGGATTTGAGGGAATGAAAGAGAGCTTCTCCTTTTATCCATATCTTTTTTTTCCATATTGTTGGAAGTCTATACAGTGAGAATGTATTCACATATTATTTTGCACTTACAGATAGGAAGCTGGGGAGTAAGCAGTTGGGGAGGACAGAGACAGAGCATCTATCACACATAGCCAACCACTGCCGGCCTTTGGGTGAACTATCTTTCCTGACTCCCTTCTGTATCACATATATATGTAGAAATAGAGACACATAATACACAGAAGTGAAATTCATTTATTCATTGTCCATTCAACAAACATTTTAAAAATCCTGTGATATTCAGGATTCTTGGCATAGCAGTAAACTGAAATTCCCTGGTTTTATATTAGTGAGGGCAACAGATAATAAACAAGCAAAAAATATGTCATTTCAAGTGGATATAAGTTCTATGAAGAAAATAAAATGAAGGCTAACATTATAAATGCAAGCAATATAATCTAGCTGATGATCTTACCCTTTTGTTAAATGTAGACCCACAGCAATATTTTTAATGGCTGTGCATCATTCTCTTATACAGATGGACCGTGGCTTGAACACTTGATCATTAATGAACACTCGAGCAGTTTTTTACGGCCATGAGCACCTTTGTGCACTTGTTAGTGTCTCTGATAATTTCTAAAAGCAGAATTGCTGGGTGTGTCAGTAGTAACAGAAGAGTCTCTTAACTCCAAAAGAGCAAGTTCTTTTTCTCTAGCCACATAGGTCCTTATCTGCTAGTCCCTAGGGAGTCTTGTGTCTCCATCATTCAGAAGAGGGGCAGAAATCTGTCAGCCTGTTTCAGCAGGTGTTAACAGTGATGGTGCAGAATGGAGGGCATGGCCTGTCATGTTGGGTAGGCCCTATGGCAGGGTGACATGGCTCTTTCATTTATGGTATAAACTGGGCATTAAGAACATTGTCATGTAATAACCATAATATTGCACATGTAATTGTAGATTAAGGATACCAAAAAAAAAAAAAAAAAAAAAAAAAAGAACAAGTAGTGATTCTATAGCATCTCACTACGCTGATGGACAGTGACTGTAATGGGGTTGGTGGGGGGGACCTGATGAAGGGGGTAGTTTAATAACCATAATATTGCACATGTAATTGTAGATTAAGGATACCAAAAAAAAAACCTATAGTAAATACTGTAGTGAAATATAAAAGGCTTTCTTCCTGAGATAGGGAATGAGATGAAGATGCTTGCTATTACAGAGAAGGCAAACAGTGAATCTGTGTCATCTTACTACACTGATGGACAGTGACTGAATTGGGGTAGGAGTGGGGACTTGATAATATGGGTAATGTAGTAACCACATTGTTTTTTCATGTGAAACCTTCATAAGAGTGTATATCAATAATACCTTAATAAAAAAAAAAGAACATGTTCTTAAGGAACATGGCCAGACGTTTGTAGTTTCAGATACAAGTAAACCAACAATCCTCAAAATGTCAAGCACACTGATAAAATTCAAACATCTTTGCAACTAAATTCAAATTGTTAAACAATTATAGTATCACACCATCTCACTTATAATTAGGACCTACAGGTTCAGCTAATTTATGCTATCATCTGGTAGTCAATAGAAAAAAAAATCTTATAAGGTGATTTTTTTGCTTGGCTGGCCAAAGGATTTCAAGGAGGATTTTCATGAAGACCAATAAAGGGACAGCCAACATTCAGGTTGATGTAGATTCAACATGTGCCATTCACTGTCTTAACTGCTTTATAGATACTGATTCATTAAATCCTTTATCACTCAGGGAGGTAGGTATTTAAAATATCCTCAGCTGGCAGACAGTAAAGGTAAAACAGAGAGATTATATAAATCGCCCTGTATCACACAGCAAGTGTGTGGCAGATTCAGGATTAGAACCCAGGTAGTCTGATGCTGATTCCCATGTGTTTAACCACTGCTCTGTGCTGCCTGTTAACAGGTTGGTTCAAACAGGTCAAATACAGGATCTAAAAAATTTTATTCATTTTGCCAACTGACACTTCAGAAAGATTTTATCAGTGTAAAAACTCACAAAACATGCTTGAGAGAGTCTGTTTTCCTCAGAAAGTCAGCAGAGATAGAAAACTAGATATAGAACATTTGATGTAATTAACATTTATAGAATATTCTATCCAATGAGAACAGTATGTGTATAATTTTCAAGTGCATTTAGAACATTCAGATAGACACTTTCTCGGACCTAAGAAGAAACCTTAACAAATTTGAAAGAATAGAAATCACACAAATTATGCTTGCTGACTATAATGGAATTAAATTAGAAATCAATATCAGAACGATTATCTGGAAAAATCCCCAGATATTTAGAAATCAAACAATATTAAGTTGCCCATCTGAGCACAAGATAACTCATCATTTATTCAGGCCTTCTTTCAGGTTTCTTGGTTGGGTTTTATAACCTCATCATCCATCATACATAAGTGTTTAATTTTATCCTAGGTATTTTATCTTATTTTATTTTATTTTTATGGTTGCTCTGGGTGAAATTGCAATATTTCCAGAATCTCTCACCTGGCCTAGTGCATCTCCATATAAACAGGTGTTTCCAAGGGGTGGAGAGAAGCAGTCCATCTCCGTATCAGTAGGTGATTACAAAGTGGATGGAGAGTGAGCGCAGACCTGGATGGGAGAGGTTTGGTGGGGTTCTTTTTGTTGGCAGGTCACAAGAGACATGGGCGAGAAGTAGACAACTGCTTGTAGGCAATAAACGGGTTTCTCCCACTGTATCTCTCCCTTTGACTGATTTCAGCTTCAAAGATTATTTGCCCTGGGCTGGGAACATATTTTCCCGAAGATTACAGTTGCTTTTGTGAATGGGGTCTTTTATTACATTCTGTTTTCTAACTGGCTCTTATTTGGGCTTAAGGACACTGATTTTGCATTTTTAGGAATATGGCCACCTTACTGAACTCAATATTTCCAATCATTTTCTTTTCTTTTCTTGAACTTTTCAACTATGTGATTGGACTGTCTATAAAAAATGATAGTTTCCTCCTCTTAAAATATTTATATTACATTTCTTCATTCTTTTGTCTATTTGTATTGAATAACACTTTCAGAACAATGTTTTTTAAAAAGTAGTGTTACCTGGGACATTGCCTTGTTCTTGCTCTGGAAGGGGCTGGTTTGTAATGGCTGCAGTGCATGACGGGGTGTGAAGGCAGACGCAGTGCAGTTGTACTGCACGGAGGGAACTAAAGAGCCTAGTTCCATGCAGGGAGCAGACTGTGGTGGGGAAAGTTCATCTAAAAGCCTCAATCACAGAAGCACAGAACTATATGCATAGCTCTCCAGATAGTTTCCTGTGGCTTTTAGAGAAGGGGTGGGGCTGAGCATGTGACTTAAGGGGCTTTGTAAACATTGCCTGTCTTGGAGCCTGAGATTCCTTGTAAAGGCTCATTTGAGATCTGGGGCTCTGGTTGTTTGCACATCCTCCAAAAGAGATAGCACCGTTAATCTTTTCAGCTTTCAGGAAGCAGCTGACAGTAGCCCTGGCCGGGGGGACAGAAAGCCTGGGAAAGGCACTGGTTGCTGCTGGCTGTAAGGTGTGGGGAGAGGCCCTAAGGAGCCAATACAGCCCTCATTTCAGTTTCCTGAGGGCACTCTACCCCTCCTCAGGGCCCTGGGACATTATCAGACCTTAGGGAGGAAAGGTCACACCTCGGACGATGGCCAGGTAGCTTGGTGAAAGGGGCCATGCCTGCCTTTGGTGCCAGAAGAATCTGGCCCCTTCTCCCCAGGTGTGAGCCTCGAGGTCTTTTGCGCTGCTGTGGGAATCGTACAATCCACTTCACAAGAAAGGCATGAGCGTAATTTAGTAATACTCAGAGAATTCCTCGCCCAGGTCCAGGTACACAAACACTTGTCGGCTTGGCCTCCCCTTATATTAATCAGGGGAGGAAAGGATTTACCTGATCCTCATTCTACAGAGGTAGAGATTTCTTGGGTGAATCAGAGCCACTGGGCCTCTGCATGGCCCACTCTGCTCCTTCAGGGTTCCTAGAATTGTGTGCGGCCAGCCCGGGATGATTTCTACAGTGGTAAAGGAGTATTGGAAAATGCCTGGTGTTTTTTGCTGCTTCCATTGCTACTTAACATGATACAGACTGTGACAGAGACGTGTGGGCAAATCAAGTCATCTGAGGTGGTGGCACAATCTTAACTCCCACCTTCATATTTCCCTGTTAACCTACCATGCTACTAGCCAGAGGGTTCTGGAGCGGATTCTTCCTCTGCTATAGTGACCGCAGAGATAAATGACTGAGCTGAAAAAGTACGTTTTGGGCCAGGCAGTTACTGCATCTCTTGGCCTGGTCTTGTTTGTGATGGTGACACCGAAATGTACCCGGAAAAAACAGCCTCTGTAGCTGCCCACCTGGAATGACAGAAATCTCTAGCAAAATAAAAAATCTCAATAATCTCCATCTTCTCCCTAAGTATCTTTTCTTAGGAGACAAAGTATAATCAATGCAAAGACAGAGTTTCCTCCAAGAGGAGACTCACTAGGGGTGCTGAACCGAAGGTAGGTATTTTGAATCTGTCCTGTTTGGACCTGAATCACTGAGTGGTAGCCCCATGAGGGAGACCATTCTCCTTTGTGACTTCCCTGTGGGGTGATTGATGTGGCAGAGAAGGGGCCGGGTCAGAAGGATGGAGGTCAGTGCCGAGGAGGAGGCTCCCATCAGTGGTGTTAGAAGGAAGGTATCAGTTGACACAGTGACTGGAACAAAGATAGTTGGCCACAAACAGAACGTGCTCACAGGAGGGGCTGTGGGCCCCCCAAACCCTGGCTCAAGCCAGAGGCTCTGCTGAGCATCTCTTACACCTATGTTGGGCTGAGCTAACCCAAGAAACACATTGCTTACACTCCTTCCAGGAAAAGACACTTCAAGCTTCTAAGTGCCATGCATAAATTCTTGGTTTTATAATATCCATGTGAAATGAGTTCCCATTAAAGTGACAGTTAATGTCTTGTTATTCCCTAAGTTAGATGTTGGAAGTCTGAATTTGCAGAGACACAGACCCTCAAATTGTCTTTTCATGCTAGAAACCATCACACAGCAAGTGAAACCCCCAACGAGTCAGAATGTCACATGAGTCTGGGCTACGTCTTTCTGAGTTGGCTTCTTTAGTAGTGGAGCCCCAGAGGCAGAATCTGTGGGGTCAACAGGCCTACCCTCCACCGAATGACAGAAACGGAGGTAAGAGGAGGCAAAAAACACAAATCATAGAGTTCTAAATGCCTCTAGAGCTGAGGGGCCCTGCTACTTGCTGCTTTCATCTCTGTTCCCATGGCAAACCTTCCTCTAACAGGTGCCAAGAAGCAGCTATTTGACACATGGAGGAGTTCAGACATTATAGAGCACTAGGCAGGTGGTTCTGCCAAAAAATGACTTTTGCCTTTTATATAAAGCGGCCACCTCTGTGTCTGGAGTGAGGGCTGTCCTCAGGGTGGATTGCAAGGAAAAGGCTAAAATGGAAGGAAAAACTTAGTCCTTCTGAAATGAAAAATAGAACACAGGATAAACTTACTCAGCTCCACATGAAAACAGCTTTTTCCTGCATTGTGGCCCGAAAGCCTGTCCTGCATTTGGCCTCTTCTCTGCTTAGTCTGGAGAGCAGGCCCAGAGAAGGCCCTGTGAGCCCTCCAGGAGAGCAGCCAGAGCCAATCCAGTCACGGTGAGTGTGAAGACCCCTGATCCAAGAAGATTGAATTGTCCCCCCTGGGAATCTGGAACTGCAAACAGGAGAAGCTAGCCTTGCAGGTGACCAGGAGGCTGAGGAGGCCAGCTGGTCCCAGGAGAGGAGGAGGCAGACCTGACTGGAAGACCACACCACTCAGGAAGACCCCCTGAGAATTTCCCAGTCTCTGAAACCAGGTCGTGCCCTGACCTGGATTCTGTGAGATATCCCCGAGCCCTTATAACCCCCCATATTAGGTAACATGCATTAGAAAAAAAAAAAAGGACCAAAGAGATAGCCCCTAGTGAGTGAAGTGCATTTGAGCGGGTCTTCTGTTGTTTGCTACCAAAAGGCTCTCCACTAAGATAGACGTGAAAGTCCTTTATCTGGGCAGCCCACCCATGTGTGTCTGACTTCACTTCCCCTGTTCGTGGTGTCAGCCGCTTCCTGCCACCACTTCCACCTTTTGATGATGGGGGTTCCTCGTATCTGAGTCACCTCTGATGGTGTGTGGCCTGGGAAGGCCACCGGCCTCTTCCGTCGGAGCCACTTGTCTGTGTAAGATTGCAGTTGACTCAGTTGCCGCGCTGTGCTGGTGGAAATGCTTAGTGGACTCAGGATCACTGAAGCACCCTGTGAACAGGCAGGGGCGATGTACAAATGAGCCCAGCGCTTATTAAGTTAGCCTTAGACTCTGTTCATTCACCACCTCCTGTTTGGGACCCTCTGTAATCCTGTTCCTTTCTCAGCACCCAGGCCCAAGTAAACAAAAGCCTCCTTGTAGGAGGGCAGTCTCATGATCGCAGAAGGAGGTGGAGGGTCTGCCCTCTCTGATGGCATGGGGCCCATTTGCAGGAATGATCAAGTTGAAAGAGAAGGGGCTTTGGAGTCAGGAGTCGTGGATTGCAGAGCTGACTGCAGCATTTGCTGGAAGTCTGACCTGGGGTGAGCCTGTCAGACTCACTGAGCTTTAGTTTCTAGATCTGTACAGTAATGGTAGAAATGATCTCCCCGGTTGCAGCATTGTTGAGCGGACTCAAGGGGACAGTATCCAGAAGTGCTCTGTAAGCCACAGATCCCGCTCAAATCATGTTGTTATTAAGTGTGTTGGTGGCAAGACTTTTTTTCACACCATGCTCAGATGTGCAAAATAAATGTAACATCTTGCTTTCCGGGACTGACTTAGATGTCCCTAGGAGCGCCACCTCTCTGGGGAGCAATCACGAGTCACAGTGAGGACATTGATCACAACCTGTCAGACTCCAGACGCTTTCACATACTATTGATTTACTCCTCATGGCAACCCGAGGAAGTAGCTGCCAATTTAAAGAGGGGAAAGGAAACCCTAACGTACTAGTTAGCAGTACGGGAGTCTCTCCCTCCTTCAGTAGGCTCCTTTCAGTTGAAAACAGTCTTTTTCAAGGAAATGCTCAGAGTTCTGCTTCCCTCCATCCTCCTCCTCAAGATGGCCTCTGAGTCCCTGGGCCTGCAGAGGTGGCCCGAAGCCTGCGGTGCCCTGGTGCTGCCCTCTGTCCTGTGGGGCCTGAGTGACGCTGCCAACGAGGTGGCCAGGAGCCCCGTCTACACCTAGTGTCGCCCCTGTCCCAGAGAGGAAGTCCTTGCATCCTGATCTCAGACCTACACTCATCCCACATTCCAGGGAAACAGAGGGTCTTGGCATTTCACTGTATCTTCCTCGCTGGCAAGAACTTCCTGTGCCCCAAGTCCATCCGCCTCTGGGCAGTGGGTCGGGCAGGGCTGAGGGGTATGTGCTCTCTCCACTACGCTTCAATAGAGCTACTGCAGGTCTTCGTTTTTAACATGCCAAAGGGAAGTATTTGGGATTTAGGAATATTTCCCTTCTTTCTACGAAGCCTGACATTCAAGAAAATTGTCTTGATAACTAGGCAAAGAGAGTCAGCTTTGAGCCTCAGAGTCAGTGGGGCTCCTGTCTTCTAGGGGTCGCATCCTGTGGTTTGCTGGGCGCGTTCAGCCTCAGGGTGCAGTAATGGAGATCCAGTGTTGATGGGGAACAAAAGGCCTAAGGAGAAAGTGAAAATACATAAGCGTCCTTGGGGACTAACCAGGACAGACATCACCAAACAAGCGTCTCAGAGTCTGACATACGCACTGAACGTTACCCCTTAATGTGGTTCTTGCCCGTGAAGAGGAAGAGAAAAATAGCCCAGATGAAGCAATTACTGACCTATTAATCAGGGGTGGGATTATTTAAGGCCCTCCATTGTTGAAGAGCTAGAGATCGAGATAAGCGAAGGAAGGCAAGCAGGGGGCAGGAGGAACGGCAGGCTCAGAGCAGGAAGGCTCAGGGCTAACAGAGGCCAGGGTGACCAGAATGGAGAGGGCAGCGGGAGCGTTGGGAGGTGAAGCCAGACAGGGGAAGGAGCAACGCATGGAAGCCTTAAAAATCAGAGGACTTCCAGCATGAAGTGGGCTGTGTTAGTTCAGGCTAGGCTGTGATCATGAACAGACCCAAATATTTTCAAATACAAGCTCACTTTTTGCAGATGTAGATAGAAACCCAGTGTCACTGGTGGGTGTTTCTCTGCCTGGCAGTGATTCAGGGACCCAGGCACCTTCCCTTTGCCATGCTGCCCCCTCCTAAGCCTCGCTGCTGCCTGCTCATAGCTGGTGTTCTTCTTAAAGTGGTGGTCAGTGTGCTCACGTTCTATACCCTAGAACTCAGTTACATGTCATGTTTAAATACACAGGAGACTGGTGAACATAGGCTGGCCGTGTTCCCAAGCAGAGGAAATGTATTTTGGGGGTTACAGTAGAACCACATAGAAAAATCCTGAAGGAGCTGCCGGCTCTTGACACAGTCCATCACTTCACATCCTAGCCCAGCTCAGGGAGGTTCAGGGAGAGAAAGGCCAGCTGCCAGCCGGGGGCGTGAGGGGATCAGCGCGACGTCCTGAAGTCCAAAGCTGGCTGGTGGTAGTAGGGTGCAGAGGAAGGCTGAGAAAAGAACAGTGGATTGGGAAGGGATTTCAGGAAATGAATAAAAGAGGGCTCAGCGACTTTCCTAAATCCCAGGAGACGCCAAGGTGTGTGACCTCAGAGACCAGAGAGAGATGGCATGTGTGACAGGAATGTGAATGGCCCCTCCTGGGGTGCCAGTCTGGAGGAAAGAATGAAGTGATAGGCCAGTGTGTTGCCGGAGCAGTGAGAGGGGGTTTCAATGGAAGAGATTAATGCTAACTTTCCTCAACTTTCTTACAGGGACTGAGACCTCAACCCCTTAGGGTCATGTCCTTCTGTCCTCACATGACAAATTTGGTGGCATAGGTCCACTGCAGGTCCAAGGGCTGTCCCAGACAAATTGGTTCCACCCTCACCTCCAGACTGACCCTTGACCGTTAGACACAGGGGGTACCCATGGTCTTTTTGAAAAAGGTTCCAGAGAAGTAGATGCTCCTTCTACCACGGAGCCCAACGCCACTCCCCTAGCTGCAAACTCCCACATATCTTCCCAAGTATCCTCTTCAAAGGCAACAGCATATAAACCAGCCATGGGACAGCAGCGCTGTCGCCTGAACTGACACACGCGGGTGATCTTCCATGAATCATCAGTGATCCTAGTTCGCTCTCAGCCTATTCTCGGTAAATGGCCTCCAGAGCAGTAGCTCCCCTCGCTCTCTCAGACCCCTCGCCCCTACTCGAGCCCCCACCAACAACCCCTCCACCACCGCGGCCCCCCTCAGAGAGGCTTCCTTCTCCCCGGGGTTCAGTGACTAACGCGTGATTCAGCTGTACTCTGCTTGAATGTCACATTTTTCCTATCAGCACAGCCACCCATTCCTTTCTCCCCACGTCAACCTGGGGAGGTGACTCACCTGCTCTTAGCTATGCCCAGCTCATCCAGCCTCCTTGCACCCCGAAAGGCTGGCTGGGCTGGAGCGAGGAGCAGAGGGGAGCGAATGAGGGAGGACATACTCCCTAAGGATGGGGAGTCCGCAGCCCAGCGCTCCCTCCTTGAAGAGAGAGCAGGAGAGAGGAAATGTTTGGTGCCGTGCCGTGACCCCCAGCCCTGTGCGGGCAGACCACGCCCATGAGGACAGGCTAGCCGCCGTTGTCCCTGAGCCTTTCCTTCCTCACTGAACATAAGCAGGCCCCTTTTCCCGTTTCCTCTGCAAGGCCACCTCCTGTCCACATTGACTGATGTCCCTTGAATCGGGCAGCCTCCCCCACCTGCTTGTTTGTCCCTGAAAGCGGAATAACCACTAAGTAATGCAAGAAGGAAGTCTGGTTTCTGTTTCCCCATCTTCCTTCTTCTGCTGCTTCCTGGTATCAACCTCACTTCCCCATTCCCTGTTGCCTCCTCCTGATGAGAGGAAGTGTGTGCAGTGCAATGAGTATGTAATGGAAGGAACTGTTTGAATCCAACCAATATCACTCATGGGCTGTATGATCACGAGGGTCTTTGACTCCCCTAAGTCACCATCCTCATATCTGGGCTCCTTACGGACAAGGCAAAGGGGTGAGGACCCTGAGGAGGAAGTGGCTGCCTGAAGCCTGTTTCCATGTCTGCCAGCCGTGACATCCCTTAGAAGAACCAGAAGGACTCCAAGCTCATCCCTCACAGACTGACCTCATCCTGCTTGGAACCATCTCTCTGCACCCCAGCAGAAAAGCCAAAGAGAAACCTTGGCCTATAAGCATCTACCCCACAGTCCCTCTCACAACACCTAGCAGAGAGGCAGACTGATCTGGTGGAAATCACAGCACAGGGGAGCCCCAGAATGCTAGCCAGCATCAGAAGTATAGCTTGGGAACTTATTAGCAGCCAAGTGCTATTAACTGGAGAGTTTTCCGGTGGTCCAGGAAGTAAATGCCCTTGGAATGGAATGGTGTTGGTCCATCTAATGCGTGGTTCTCTGATGGAATAGCTAACGCTAGTGATTTCCTGGAAAAACACACAGCCTCCAGGAAAGACTGACCTCAGATTTTATATATATTTTTGGTGGAGAACTTGAGGGTAATCTCGGATAACCACGCATGCCTCACACTTGGGTAACAGTGACCCGAAGATGTAGTATCCCCACTGCCAGCCTGTGTTTATTTCTTCCTTTCTGCAGGAAAGGCCCTTCTCACCCAGGATCACCTGACACAATCTCCCTGAGTCACACCCTCCTACCCTCTGGAAGGAATGACTAAGCCCCTGCCAGGAGACAATCCTTTTCAGTGTCTCATAAAAAAACACTGCAGGTCCTGTTCTGAAAAGGCATCAGGCTCCATTTTAAGAAGGAATTTCCTTCATTCTCCACAGTAAATCAACCAAGCTATCCAAAGAATGGTGGATGGCACCATCTCCAAATGCTCTCTAAAGATTTGGGTTACCAACCCACTGCTCCCATCACCTTGCTAGAGTGCTGAGGTGTCAAAGATGGAGAAGGCTGGACAGAGCATCTAACCCACAGGACACACTCTCAGATGCTCACAGGGGATGGACAGGTATAAGAGATGCAAGCCAGGTAGGGACCCATGTGAGTTAGAGAGCTCCTATCCCATCCAAGGGAATACATTTTTAAAAATTTGAGACATAGGACCTTCTGACTCCACATCCTTTGGCATGCTGTATTTTCCCTAGGGCCAGGTATATTCATTTCCTAGAGCTGCTGTAACAAATTGCACAAATTTGGTGGCTTAAAACAACAGAAATGTATTTTCTCACAGTTCCAAGATCAAGGTGTCTGCAGAGCCATGCTCCCTCTGAAGGCTGTAAGGGAGAATGCTTCTCTGCCTCCTCCAGCTTCTGCAGACTCCAGCACTCCCTGGCTTATGGTTCTGTGGCTTCAATCTCTGCTTTCTTCTCATTGACTTTTCTGCATGTCTGTCTCCTCTTCTGTGTCTTATAAAGATGGTTTCATTGCAGTTGGGTCTCACCTAAATAATTTAGGATGATCTTATCTTGAGATCCTTAATTTGATTACATTTGCAAAAGACCCATTTTCCAAATAAAGTCACATTCACAGATTCTGGGGGTCAGGACGTGGACATATCTTTTGGGGGGCCACTAGCCAACCCACTCCGGACTAGAGTGGAGTAAAAAGACAATAAAAGAACCCCCACCCCCCACCCCGCACCCAGGCTCTACAAGGGAACCTCAGCAATGTAATTCCCCTTTTCTGATTTCTGAGAGGAATTTGCCTCCACATCTGTTCTTTTCCCCTTGTTAGCTAAGTCTCTCCTTGTAACTTCTGCATGGCTTCAGGGGCAGGCGTGTGCCAACTCAGAATCCAGGCAGCCTTGAACCTACACAGGCTTAACCCAAGTTCTTCTTTGACTCGGGCAGCCCTCATCACTTTTCCTTTTTATGGAGTAGAACTCTACGTTTTAGTCCATTCCCCACCCCCTCCTCCTTCCCTCCCCTTGCCCAGCCCAGTGCTACCAGGATAGTCACTTCCTCGTTCCAGAAGTGCTCATAAATTTCCGCCCACATCAGAATCGCCAGGAGTGGTTCAAGCACAGGTGGCGGGGCTCCAGCCCCAGGCTTCATGAGTCCGTAGGTCTGCGGTGGGGCTAAGAGTTTGCCTTTTTAATCCCGTGGCACTGATGCTGCTGAGGGGTGGGTGGGGCGGGGGCCGCAGCGGGAGGCCCTGCCGGGGCTCAGTCCACTCTCCGTGCTCTTCTGCTGGTGCTCCATTTGCGGTCATCCCACTGCCACAGCCGCCTTCCTCTGCACCCTGAGGTCACTTACTCAATCCCATCAGTTGGAGTTTATCTCCAAAGACTGGGGACCCCAGTTGATTTAGTTTCTGTCCTACACCCACAGACCCCCACCTAACCATTCCACACCTTTCATGTTAATCAGAAACCTTTCC
The DNA here is from genome assembly GCA_032199065.1 of Smutsia gigantea. Taxonomy (NCBI): domain Eukaryota; kingdom Metazoa; phylum Chordata; class Mammalia; order Pholidota; family Manidae; genus Smutsia; species Smutsia gigantea. The sequence goes on from JAVSCE010016035.1 coordinate 61,291, forward strand.
TCCATTCCCCCACCCTCCTACTTCTCTAAGTCACAGCTGAGGGAACCCGAGTACCTAGGGTGTATAACCAAAGAGCAGGAAGATCTGGTCCCACTCAGGAGACGTGACAGCACTGGTCACAAGCCCAACTTTACACAGTCTCAGCAGGCTGAGGAAGTGGGCAGTCTGGAGCTGGCTCAGGCAAGTCTGGGACAGCTACGGAGAGAACATCCAACCCCACCTCCATGCCCGCCGCCATCCCGGCCCGAGCTCCTTCTGTCCTCACCAGACCCACACACCCCAGAGAACTGCAGCCTTGTCCAGGGTGAGCGTCAGATGCCAGCAGACTGTCTTCTCAGGACGTTAAGCAACACTTGGTGAAGTGCTTCCAGTGTCCACACACTCCCCAATGGCCTGCAAGACATTTTCTCCAAGGAATTTCAACACATAACTAGTGCTTTGTTACGATGTGAATGAGAGTTTGTCCGGGTGCCAGGGTTTCACCATACAGGAGATTAGCAAACGTGAAGAGCTGAAGCCTCTTCGCAGCCCCATTTCAGTCTCAATGATCTTTCTTCATAGGATGCACGAATGTCAAACCACTCTAGAAAAACAAATGGGAAGGGCTATCTGTCCTGTTCGGGGATCTAATTAATCTAGACAATCTGCTGCCATAAACCCTTTTACCGTCAAGTACCCACTGTCAATTTTGCTAAAGACGGACTGAGCTAAGCACGGGCCGTGTACTTCAGTCAGAATCCTGCTAATAATGTGTTGATATTAAAAAACTCCTCACGCTTTCCCCTTATGCCCTCATAAATGGATTTTTAAAAGACAAAGCGAAGAGGTCAAGGGCTAACGGTGCTGTTCATATGCAGCTCTTATGTCCCAAGTGAACAGTTGATGTCGTGATGAATGGAGACCCAAGGGGAAGGGAAGATCTAACTTGGTTCTGGGCTAATCAAATATAAGGGACCAGCTGGGGTTGGGCTGGAAGGTCTTCTGCTAGACTAGGATTGTCTCATATCACAGTTGCTTGTCCTGTGGTCCTAGAAAGCTTTACTGAGAGTTCAGCCTGGCATAAGGGAGGACCACAGAGCGGGTGACTTAAACAAATGGAATTTATTTCCTCCCAGTTCTGGAGGTTAGAAGTCCAATATCAAAGTGTCAGCAAGACTGATTCCTCAGAGGCCTCTCTCTTGGGCTGGCAGATGGCCTCCAGCTCCCTGTGGGCTCACTCAGTCACCCCTCTCTGTGTGTCTGTGTCCTAATCTCCCCCTCTTATAAGGACTCCAGTCAGATTGGATTAAGGCCCTCCCATATAACCTAATTTTATGCAATCACCCCTTTAAAGACCTTATCTCCAAATACAGTCATATTCTGAGATATTGGGGGTTAGCACTTCAATGTATGAATTTGGGGGGATACAATTCATCCCATAATACTATCATCATTCATTTAAACCATTTACCGCAGTTCATTGATTATAAGACTCATGTTATGACACATTTGAACATCAGTGGAATCAAGCTGCCTCCGACAGTCTATGGTGTACAGAGTTTAACTGGGAGAAATTTTTCTATAGTGATACAAGGTTACGGTGTACCTCACAATGGATGACATCTTGGATTCAATGAAGTATAATACTCCTTGCAATACCCCATTGAATTAGCTACTATTTTTACCCCCATTTTGCAAATTGAGAAACTGAGGCACACAAGTGAAGCAACTTGCCCAAGGACACCAGCTAGGTGGAGCTGGGCTCCAAATGCAGTCAGTGAGCCTCCCAGGCCCTCCTGGACTGTCCTATGGGATTGCTGTGTCTGGAAGACGTAGTACCTGGAACAGAATATGTGCACAATCAATGTTTGCAGCTATTATTCCTTATTTCAGGGAATCATAAATGGCACGTGTGCATCTTGTAAGTCACAGGGACATGGACATGTGTTCCTGGCTCGGGGCCATCCCCGCAGTAATGGGTGACCCTGGTGCCATCCCCCTTCACGGACAAACATTCTCAGTCTAATGAAACATAGTGAGTTCACCTTTTTGTTTCTTCAACCTGAACGTATGCTTTCTAATCACCTGCCATGCACACCATTTGATGAGCTTCGAAGAATAAAAAAAATGAGTAAGGTCTCTGTTTTTGAGGGATTTAGTGTCAAGAAGGGACACAAATAGGTAACATGTAGGTATACCCCAAGGCGGTGTGTGACATAGGGGACAGGATGCTCTCAGGGAGTCATGAGAAGAGTGGGGAGGGTGGACATTGCTCTGGCTGGGTGACCAGACCTGTGGCCTCTCAGAGGTGGGGGTGTCTGAGCTGAGACTTAGCTAAGATTTCAGAAGGCTAAGAATGGGCCAAGACGGTGGTGGGAGCCAGAAAGCAGCATAGACAAAGGCCAGAGTGAGACAGTCCCGTGGGAGGCGCGGCGCAGCTGAACGAAGGCTATGTGTGGGGGAAGGGAAGACAACAGCGGCAAGGCAGGGGGGGCCAGATTGCTGGGGGCCTTAATGCCGCAGAAATTAATCTCAACTCGTTAGAAAGCAAATTCGGTCCTTGAAAGTTGAAGATTTGGGGGATCAGGAACAATCCCTCCCGGGGAAATTGAGCTGGAGATGGCACAGGAGAGATGGTGGGCTCAGAGGCCGGGCGGGTGGACTGCATGCGGCCGCAATCCAGGCATCAGGCGACCAGCACGCCCCGACGTTCCCAGGGCCTTCTCGGTGTTCGCGTGGGAAATCCTACATCCTTCCGTCCCAAGCGGGCTAGGATGGTTGTCCTCCTATGCCATCAGCATTCAAGGAGGAGGCCGTCAATTTGGCTAAAGGAAATGAAGCAGGAGGAACTCCATACAACCAAGAGACCCAGTAGAGGTTAGGTGGAGAGAGGGAGAAGGACCAGAAGGATTTAAGGGTATTTCAGAACTGTGACCCTGGTTGTTGAGGAAAAGGAATGCGTATGTCAGGGAGGGGGATGCTGGGCTCGGAGGAATAGATGAGGAATTTCACTTCGGATGCCCTGAGTTTTCAGGTGGTTTCAAGCTAGCCAGATGGGCTGTGAGGGTGCAGAGCTGGGAACAGGCAGAGAGGCTGGGGACAGACTCAGGAGCCATCCCTGGCGTCGGGCCACTGCCCAGTGTCATCATGAGCCCCCCAGGGGCAGCCTGCAGGGGACGGAAGGCCGCAGCCATAACAATGGCTCTCGAATTTTGCACTGAACAGAATCACCCGAGGGGCTTGATAAATGCAGACCCCATCCCAGATCAGAGTTTAAGGCTCACAGCCATACATCTTTAACACATCCTCCATGTGATTATTTTGCTGATAGTCCAAAGACTACAATTTGAGAAACTTTGGCACATGGGGATTAGAGAGCAGGCAGTCATGTGCCAAGTCTCCGGGCCCTCTGCCCTCTTCCACCTGTCCACTTTCTTTGCTGGTCCTATCGTATGGCCTCCACTGATGTGTGGACTGTAGGCCTCAGCCAGCAGTGCCACCTCCCTCTCCCAGAGGCTCCCTGTCCTCTCGGGACCAGCCATCTCGTTTGCAAGCAAAGCAGGGCCCCTAGGTTTGGTTGTGCCCACCACCCATCTTCCTGTCCACAGTGGGTAGTGCTGGGAATGTCATTTGATTTCCTTGCCCCCAAAAGACTGACCTTGTGGGTTCTGGATCTTATCAAGAGGGTAATTGTAACCTCAGCCCAAGAATTCTGTGGGTTTGTCCAGCCAGGTCACCTGCTTGAGCGAGCCACTCCCAGCACTCATCATAGCCAAACATACAGGAGAGGCTGAGAGAGTCCTTATCAGCAGAGGTACTCATTTATCTGAGGTTCTGCAGGGGTCACATGCTCAGACCACTAGGACAGATTCAGTCACTGGCTCAGAGCTGCAGCCTGAGATGCAGCATAAACAACACGTGCGGGAGGTTGCCAACCGGATCCTCTCAGTCCCTCCTTCACCAGCTCACAGAGTTCAACTAGATTTACAGCCAGCTTCTGAGACTATCATAATATCCATGGATTCCGTACTTGGAGAAGGGCAGGGAAGGAGGTGGCAGCTGTCACTGCTTGTCCCTGGGTTATGGCAGAGCAATGCACACAGAGCCCGGTCCATGCTACTCAGTATATCGCAGCAGTCTCATAAATGCCGGCAAGTGTAACAAGATCAAGGACAGCATGTCATTCCTTGCTTCCAGTAAGTGTAAGTTAAGGGAGCTAAACCCTTCCCTTATTACTGAATTTGAAGTTGAAGGATAGAAGGCTTGGGGAGGCAAGGTCTTAATTTCCTAAGCTCAGGGATCCATTCTTAATACCTATAAGTGACTCCAAGTGCTGAGTTTTCCTATCTCCCTTTGAACCTTGCACATGAAGTCACAGTCATTTGGGAAAGCCAAGCATTATGCCAAGACCAAGTTCCCTCTTGACCTTTCTCAGTGGAGAGAGTAAGGCTTATTGTTTTTTAGGGAGTTTACAAATAGTATTAACCCCACCAGATTTTATGTAATCGGACATATTAAGGGTACTGAAGGTCCTAGCAAAAAGAGAGAGAATTTCTAATGAATCAAATATTGAGAGTGGGGAGAAAATGTCCAGTACTGCTTGCTGGAGACACTTTGAACTTGCAAACAACTAGATTTAAAAACAACCTTAAAAATCAAAGTGGAATGGTGGTTTTCAGGGGCTGTGGCAGGGAGGGGAATTGCTTATCAATAGGCATAAAGTTTCAGCTGAGCAGATGAATAGTTATGGAAATCTCATGTACAACATTGTACTTACAGTCAACAATACTGAATTATGCACTTACAAATGTGTTAAGCGTTCTTACCATAGTAAAATAAAATATAAAAACAAGAATGACCCTAAGAACCAAGCCTATATGGAAGTAGAGAAATTTCAATATACTCCATAAATTCACTAGTCAACATTCCCAACATAATGTGTCCTGCATAGAAGATGCAGGTAATATAACATAGCTGTTATTGCAGATAACTGATCTTTAATCCCACATAACTGTTGCTCTTTTGGATCATTTTCTGATGTTAATGCAATCAGAGGAAGAGAAGAAAACCTGCTTAGATGATAAAACTGACCTCAAAACACTTAATAGCAGATTCACACAATGATGGATCTGAAAACAGGGTCTGAGGAAATTGTCAAATCCAGCTGTCCCCTTCGTCCCTTTCAGAGGAGATTCTTCCACTCACACGATACTCACGCATATGTCATCTTGTGACATCTCAGTGTCTTAGTCTGTTTGAGCTGCTATTCACAAAATACCATGGACCAGGTGCTATAAACAACAGAAATTTATTCTCGCAGTTCTGGAAGCCGGGAAGTTCAGGATCAAGGCGCCAACGGATTTGGTATCTGGTGAGAGCCCGCTTCCTGGATCCTTGAGTCGGGTCCTCAGGTGGTAGAAGGGGCAAGGGAGCTGTCCAGGGTCTCTTTTATAAGGACACTAATCAATTCTTCAGGGCTCTGCCTTCATAACCAAATTACCTCCCCAGGCCCCACCTAAAATACCATCACACTGGGGGGAATAGGTTTCCACATATGAATTATAGGGGGACATAAACATTCAGTCTAGTTTATACCTGTGGTGCTATTTACCTTTTCATATGTTTAGATCTTTACCTTTGAACCTACTCATACGCTCCTGGACAGAGAGTTGTCCTTTGTATACCCATGGCCACAAGAAACATAGATGGTTGATAATCTGATGGTTGATCTGATCCCAAGCCACAAACTCCAAGCGACTGCCTGAGTTTTCTCACGCTGTTACTTTATGCTTCAGAAATAAGTAAAAGGATAAAGAGTCTTTCTCTTGGGAATCTGCACTGGTGTGTATACAGACAGCATTATTCGTCAGTTTTACTCCACCATCCCTGCTTACTGTTTGGAGTTTTGTGTCTTCTGGGCATTTCAAAGGAGATTCTTAATGAACATAAGCAGTTCAGAAAACCAGTGGGAGCCCAGGTGGGGAGGATATGGGGGGCAGGCCTCTGAAAGTTGCATCACTTGGTGTGGTCCTCTTCCTGCTTTGAATGATAAGCACTCTACCCTTGGGTTCGGTGTGCAGCCCTCTGTAAAAGTGTATCCCTAACTGAGAGTCATGTTCTGCTTTTTAGAATAAGAAACGTGTGTGTGTGTGCGTGCAACTCATGCGCGTGCCCTACTATAGAATGCACGCTCCTTGGGCGCAGATACGTTATGTTTTGTTATTGCCTCTGTTTTAATGACAGTCCCCCACATTGTTCGCTTAAAGTCCTATTCACCTCCTAAATGCCACTGCCTCTGGGATACCTGCTTAGACACCACAGGCCGAAACAGCCCTCTGGTTTACATCTCATAGTGACACTCATTATCCATAATAGTGTCATGATTCCTTTAGTTACGAATCTGTTTTCTTTCCCTGAAAAGTTGAGACTTTGATATCCCACATCTTTGTATCCCTAGCTTTTTGCCTAATGTCCAGCACATATGAGGGCTTAAAAAAATAAATGCTATTGACCTGAACTGAAGAGATTTGACAGGTAGAAGCCCAAATAAATAAGGTCAGAATTAGAACGTAACTTTAGGAGGCTGGAAGATTCTTCCTTCCTCCCAGTTTTTTCATAACCTCCGACAAGGGCAGGAAACTGCCCAGAAGAGCTTGGTCTCTTTAGACTTACGCCTTAGACCGTGTCACAGTGCAGCTCTCCTGAGGCAGGGCTCCGTCTGGATTCCACTTAGAGCTGCCCCATCCCAGGAGACTTGGAGGGGTACCAGGTCCCTGAGCATCGAGCATTCTGGGGCAAGACACGCTGGGTCCACTACACAGTTTGTACAGAGTAGGAGCTCCAGTCCTGGGGCTCCCAGGAGCAGCCCAGCCCATGGTCAGGAAGGGGAACAGAGCATAGACTGCTCAGCCAGGGCAAATGTTTGAAGGAAGGAAATGGCTGCAGAGAAGATAAGACAGAAGTTAACTCTTAACTGTACAATTAATTTGCAACTCATTTCACACCATCCTCCCATCCGTTCTGTTGTTTAAATCCATTGCCCCGTAATTTATAAAATGAAGTCACTTCTCACCTTGCAGTGCATTTAACACACATTTAGAGGAGGACTTAATGTCTCTTTAATGCCAACTTGCATTTCACAATTTAGAGATAGAAGTCAGAAATCCATCTGACCTTTGACAGAATGGGCAGCAGCAGCCATCAAGCAAAGTCAGTCTAGTCACAGGGAATGAGCCCAACGGAATTCTGCACTGGTCACATGGAGACCAACGCCACCGGTGCTCCATGGAGGCTGATGCATGATGGCGATTCAAATGGTGACATCAAGGTGATTCAAGTGGTGAGAGCTTCTCTGTGAGTCCAGCTGACTCCATTCATGGGGTCATGACCTGATAACCTAACCCTAGGCGGAGGGGCTGGGATATTCCCTGACCTCTTTGTCTGCTGTAAGAATCTAGCACTGCAGGTCAAACACAGATGTACCCTGCACCCAGCAGCCACCTGCTGTGGGAACACGGGACTAGCAGAAGCTTTGATATAATTCTTCCTAACTCTGGCTCTGCCCTTTACTGCCTGTTGACCTAAGGCAGGTGACTTCCCCTCTCTGAGCTTCAGTTTCATCACCACTACAGCAGAGCAGTATTTGCTCTTTAGGACGCTGCTGTGCAGATGAAGGGAACTAATGCTTTTGTGCCTGGCACATGGCAACTGTTGAAAAGAAATGCGACCTGCCAGCTTCCCCAGCTTCACCTCACCCTGCAGCGCTCTGCCATATGGCTTATCCCACCCAGCCTTCCAAACAGCCCTGTGCTGCCCTGGAGCAACAAACAAGGAAAGGTTTCTCGGCTTTGGGATAGATTTGTACTTAAGTCAGCTTTACGGCCACGTGGAGAATTTTTATAAGTGGATAAGTGATCCAGAAGCTTTTCCAGTTATCCAATTCACTCAACATATATTTACTGATCACCCCCATGAGCTTCTTGCAGGTACTCCTAGAATGAGAAAGGCTTCAGGAAAGAGCGGGTCACTGTTACTCTTCTGGCAAGAGCCACAGAGCCATGTGAGCACACTGCACGATGAGCTTGTCAGCTGACAACTGTTTCCAGGTCCCAGTGGTAAGGAACAAAAGCGCATCTCCAGCCTCACCCAGGGGCCATCGGCCACCTCCTGGGCAGCGGAAGTACCTTGCCAACAGGGCACTGACAAGCAGAAGCCAGCCTGGCCCCACAGACCACACTGAGGGCCTTTGCGTGCCAGGAACATGGGGCACTGATTGAAATTCGGGCTGTACACCTGGGTGACAGAAGGTGACAACAGTAGAGGCCGTGCGCACTGTCCCTGGCCTGAGCGTCCTCCCTGCCATTTACATTTAAAAGGTTTGGAGGAGAGGAAGTGAGGCTAGCTGTGGGCCATGGGAAATGCCAGGGAATGACCTGATGGGGAGAAGCAGCCACCCTGTGCTGAGTGGCAAGGAAGAGTGCTGCCGGCCATTTACTTTGGAACTGGCAGCGCACACTCACAGGCAGCCATCCATCCTGGGGGCACAGCGTTCCACCACAGGGTAAACACTGCCCGTGGTCTGGGGCCGCACTGCGAGCTCTCCAAGCCAGCAGCAAAGGCGGTGTGATGACAGACACTGCCCCGAAGCCTCGGCCACACTTCACAGCTGACTCCTTGGCCTGCAAGGACAGCAGGCAGCTAGACAACCTACAAGGTCAGTAACTTAACTCTGGAAATGACGACTTGACACTGGAGCATCTTACCAAAAAAAAAAAAAAAAAAAAGAAACAGAAGATATTCAAGGCATCATTCAGAATTTCTGCTAAGTTCCGAAATTACTCTTATGTCAGCAGTAATGGCTTTAATAACTCAAGAAGGTGTCAGTTCTTAAAAAGAGTCAAGTGCACATATGGCTAAAATGAATAATGCTTAATCACAGCTTTCACCTCAGCTTCAGTTCTGTTTAGTTAGACACAGACCAGTTAAAACCCTCTCTTAGACTCACTGGAACCATTAAATTATGGGCGTTTCTCGGTACAATTCTAAATCAACCCATTTCTGCAAAAATTCCTGTAATCATTAAATATCACAAGAAGGAGAGGAAAAAATGATGCAGGCCGGGGGGCGGCTGGGTTGGGGGATAGAGCTGCAGGACCGGATCTGCTGGTAAGGATGAAGTCCTAACAAATAATAAATTGTTCTCCCTGTTTTCTTTGACTTTCAAGTAACAGTAAGTAACAGCCTCAGAAGGCAAGGGCATTCCAGGCCCCAGCGACTGTATTGGGCGATTCATGAGCACCCACATACCTGCGCTGGGTCGCCACTACCAGGTGACTTGATGTTGTGCGGTGGTGCCGTCTGCATTATTTAGAAGCATCATAGGCTGTGAGTATGAATGAGGTAAAAAATTCTGCTGTGTCGTCATCCATTTCGTCTACGTACCATCGTCTCAAACCTTCCCCAGGGATTTCTCCGAGCCCTCCAGGAAGGTCTTTGTTTCGTGTTTACATGGTTCTGGGCCCATTGTTGTCCCACTGGGCTCTGCGGGCATCCACCTGATCCCACTGGGACAAGGCTGCCCTGCCCAGGCCTGTGTTCCTGTGTCTCTGAATTTGCCCTCCCAAAGCCGCCCTTCAGAACTGCTTTCCTCCACCCCTCACTAATGGAGCCGGCCTGATTCCCTGCAGAGTTCAGCAGTGGGCAGGGTGCTGCCTCTTTCCAAAGGGGTTGGGCTGGACACCCTTCTGCTGAAGGCAGGACATCGCTCTCTTCCAGTGAAACCAAGCTCTCACTTGCTCTCTGCCTCCTTGAAACAGCTTCCCTTCTCAGTAAGCAAAGGGGCTGACAGAGTGATACCATCAGGACATCTTGCCCTGTGGGAAACACTCAGCCTGGTCCTGTCTGTGCCCTCAGCACCTCTCAAAGCCACTCACAGTTCCACTCCTCTACTCAAGGTCTGAAGAGCAGGCAGACCAACAGGTCAGTGGAAAAAAAAAAAAAGACAGTGATGAAACAAGGAAATGCTCCCCTGGACTTTGCAGATCCCAAACACTGTTTTCTCTGTATACAAATGAACACGGAAGTGTGGAATGGAACAAAAATGACCCTGTAATATTATCCTTTCTGTGCAAACAAGAATGTGAGTGGGGCAGTGTGCACCTTGACCGAAACCTTTGCTCAGGGGAGCTGGGTTGTTCCTCAGCCTTTTGACCACAGTCTTATTGGAGGTCAGCTATGTCTCAAGGCCTGCAGAGCAGAATGCGCTACTAGAAAAGAACTTTACCCATGCAGAATCAAAATCAAGGCTGCTTTCTGTGTGTGGTGGAAAGTGGAGAACGCTGGACTAGGGGTCGGAAGGTTTGAATTTGAATCACAGCTCTGCAGCTCACTGGCCGTGCGCTCCCAGACAATTCACATAAGGTCTTGGAGCCTCACTTTTCTCTGTCTCTAAATGGGAGCAGGGTGGTGACAATCGTGTTGTAAGCTGCCTAGTGCATCACAAATACAGGAGATTTCTGTTATTATTGCCATCATCATCTTCGGAGCAGTATATTTAGAAAATCCAAGCAGTCCAATTGTGATTGTTTGTCTCCTACCGCTTCCCTTCTGCAGAAGTAAAAGTAACTGTCTGCTGAATAGAAGGCATGCCCAACAGAGAGACGGGCAATTATCTGTGCATTCTGTTAAAAGTCTGACTATCCTGCTTCCATCTAGTATCATATAAATGCTAGTTACTATTAGGGATGCCGCTTGGCACAACAAACTAGACTCAATTTGTATTCTTTTCAAAAATTTGTCTTCTTTTCTTCTGCCAGAAGTGGAGACACCTGCTGGAGGAACACCCAGTGAGGCCAGGAAAGGAAGCCCAGAGCTTAGCTCTGTTCAGCGCTGCCGCATGAATGTCACAGACAACCCATGATGAAGCAGGAGCTGAACCCCTCCTGTCCCTGTGTGCCCTGTTCTGGGCACCGGAGCCCCACTCCCTGGAGCAGAGCTCATGACTGCTCTGGGAACAGGCTCATCTGACCTCACAGAGAACTTCCAGACTGTATGCTTCCTATTTTATGGTTTATGATTTAACCCTTAGCCTCCAAAAAGCAGAAGGAGCTCAATCTATAAAATCCTTATCCAAATACCATTCCAAAGGATTTCTATCGCCCAAAGAGAAAAAGGCCCAATTCCTTAGACAGGTATACCAGGGCCCTCACAGTTTGCTCTCAGGCTAGTTTTTCTGCCCCATATCCAACTATGTAGATATCTAATGTATCTCTCTACACAAATATAAATAATCGTGTGGGAGGGAGTTATTCCAAGTTCCAGGGAGACACATGGATACAAATTGTATCTGAAATGGTATATTGACTGATTATGCATTTATGGACTTCAATATCCCTATGGAGTTATTCAGATGCAGAACCGTCACTCAGATATCACACATACTTTTTCCATGTGAGCAGAAAAAGCTCTCAGCAGTATTATCTTCTCACAGAGTCACTATTTCTTATTAAGGAAAGTTGAATTCTAAGCTATCTTTTTAAGTCATTCTGATTTGCAAGGATCTCTACCCGCCACAGAAGTCTCAGATGCCAGTTATTCACACAACCTCAGTAGGCTGCACATCCCCTTTCTGTCCGTGTTAACTCCTGGTGAGTCTGTGTCCAGGAGGGACACCCTCAGATGGTCAGGAAGCTACAGAGCCCCCCCACCCCGGAAGTGCCTGGTGTATGCAGTCTCCTGTCACAGCCACACCCTGCGTCTGGGTCCGCTCCCACCGCCTTGGTTAATTCACATTCCCATACTTTTGACCTCAGATACACTCTCAAATGCCTGCTGACCAAAACTGGCCATAAAGAATATCCTTAGTTGGTCACTCATCTGGAAGCTGAGGTCTGACTCCATCATCTTCTGCTCTTTGAAAAGTTCCTTGCAGAGGCTGCAGGGAGCCTGGGGCCCCCTTGGCTGTGTCGTGGTCTGTTCGGGACTTCCACCTGTGTTCTTGCACTCCATTGCCCTTGTTACCAGATCCTAACTCCCTGCAAAACCCAGCACAGACCCCTCTTCCTCAGAGATGCTTTCCTGGCTACTCACAGCCAGATCTGCTGTAGTAAACCCAACCCTATGCCTGTGCTCCCTGCCCTGGCTTCATACCTCGCATACTTCCACCTACCTGCTGTCACTCTTCCTCCAATAAGGCGATAGCGCCTGCAAGGCTGGGACTGCGTCTCTGTCTGGTACTCTCGGCTCCTTTATGGTGAAATGACACAGGGGTCCTGAAAGGCTGAGCAGCTGAAATGCATTATCATGACAGGCCCCCCAATGAGGTCCCCTGTCCTGTCTTCGGTATTTATTTGTTGCCTGTTAGCTGACTGCCCACTCTGACTTCCCAGCCCCAAGAGCAGCCATTGTAATGGCTCTAACATATGTCACTTCGCTTGAATGTGCCCCTGTATGGTGTGGGTTTTGCCTTGTGTGTATGCGTTCCTAAACACCTGGAAACGGCATTGAGTTGAATATGTCCATTTCACTGGAAGCTGGCAAGAGAGTCCGCTTAGCGCCTTCCTCCCCACCACGGGGATGTCTTCCAGCAGAGCAGACAGGCTAGTACTGCACTCCTCCCATATGAAAGGGCACATATTTTCCATCCTTTTAACAAAGGGAAGGGAAACAATATAGCACAGTGATTAGGAACATAAACTCTCCCGAGTCGAATGCACTTCAGCCTGAATCCTGTTTTCCCATTTATATGACTTTAGGCAAATTACTCAGTCCCTCAACGATCTCCATTTCTTCATCTGTGAAATAAGGACAAGAGTAATCGTGAGGTGAGGATTAAATCAGACAGGCTTAGAACAACGGGGGCTGGCATAAAGTCTAAATAAATGACAGCTGAATTATTAATATATACTTCTTAGGATGCTCACAGGTGCCAAATTGCACGTCTCCTGCAGTAAAGAGAGTTAAAGATGAAAGACAAACAGAGAGTTAAGAGTTTTAAAGACACATCTGAGAACATGAGAAATTGCCCAGTGAAAACCTTGTAATCATCGCCCTTCAAGAGCCTGGGATAAAGGCTCCAGAGCAGATGCCTCCAAGTGTCTTGCTGATCCTTTTCTACAGTAACATGAAAAAACGAAAGGAAAAGAGTCACCTTCCACGGTGGAACTTCTTTTTTTCTAAAGGTTAAGATATGTGCTTTGAGGGAGGCCTGTGCTTTGTCTCTGCCTAGCTGTGCCCACCCCCAGCGACTCACAGCACACATGTGCATTGCCACCTGTCTGGTACCAACTTGGTCAAGCGTCGGACCAGGGCAATCTTTATTCTGGGGCTTACTATTTCAGCAAGCTTAGAGTTACAGAAAGTGGACCAGACCCTAGGAAGTCCTCCTTGACCCTGCCTCTCCTTTATACGGGAGAGACCTGAATAAATTAAGCTCTGTCCCGTCCCACTCTTCTGGTTCCTGTGTAATGTGTTCCAAAAGACAGGCAGTGATCACACAAGTAACCCGTGACGGACAGTTAGCCAGTTCCGGTGTTGCCTTGAAGTACACAGGCACCTGCTTAGACACAGCAGAGGGGCTGATGTTTGACCTTCCCTTGAGGCCAAGAAACACTCCAGAATGATCTCTGGAACCAGGGTGCCGCCTCAGCTTAGCAAGTCACATGTTTCCTGAGCCCAGAGCCTGTCCTGTCTCCCCACTGATTTAACCTTTAAAGGCTGTGCCCTGGGGAAACAATGATCTCAGTCACTGCCCTTCAGCAGTGTGGACTCAGGACTGTGTGTCTAAAGCAGCTGAGCCAGGTGAGTCAGAAAAGTGACGCCAAATGCCACAGCGACGGTGACAGGCCTGTGAAAACCCCAGCCTGAAGAGTGGGCTCAGGCAGGCAAGGCCAGCACCTCCTCAAAGAAATGTCTTTTGATGAGCTTAATGATTTGTAAGAGATCAGAAAGTACTGTATGCTTCTGTTTACACTTCTCAGACTAGCTTACCTGCGCTTAACCACTGTTGTGTGTTATTAGCACCGGGGGAAGCTATCTTCTGAGTTTTAGCAGAATGATAAAACTTTTCTCTTTGTTTCTCAATATAATCACTGTTATTGTTTCCAAATAGCTTCTTTTAAATGTACTTGCAGCATCCACAGATATGAGCCTGTTAAGTTGAAATCAGAAAAGTCGATACACACATAATTAGGACGGAACAGCTGTCAGTAATGGGCATTAGCTGGTCAATGGACTGTAGTCATAATCAGCGTAAAAAGTATAAGAACAAACAATTGGACTTTACAGTGTTTATGTTAAGGCAGCTAGGAAGAGCAAATATACAGAATCTTGTGATTCCAGAAGCAGTTTGAAATAGGTATGTTTTAGTTTTATGTGCCTTGGCAATCTGCCTATTCTACATATATAGAGAGTTCCCAAAATTTGTCTTATTTTTTTTCTGATTCGTTTCAGGTTTTATAAGATTCTGCCTATCAAATAAACTGCATTTATTAAAGACATAATTAACCTATTTTCACCTTTTAATCATCTAAGGCACATGTAACTGTAATTACAGCTTCAGATCAGCATGATAATCAATGTTATCAAACTGAATTAATTTAACTCTAATCAAAAGCAAAAATACCATGACATTCCAGTTAATTCATGCAGTCTTTTTTTGGGAGATGTGTAATTTCTGTTGAACTTTTTGGAATAAGGAAAAAAATTTTTTAATTCCTCTTGCTTCCTTCAAAGACCCCCTAAGGGCTTAGGTACTCCAAGGGGTGAATACTGATTTAGGGCTTTCTAAAGGGCCCCTAGGGTGAGGTCCAGTAGTCTTGAAATGGAAGGGGAACCTGCCTTTTATTTCTCCCAAAAAAGGCGTGTGTAACCAAGATTGAGCACAATGCTTACCTCACCAGTGTTTCAGTTTCCCCATCTGAAGAGTGGCATAACTACCAGACAATTTAAAAGAACTGAAGGAGGGAAGGAAGGGAGGAAAGGAGAGAGGGAGGATTTGAAAATCTGCACCTCAGGGCAAAACAACAGTTCTACGGAACAATCTGGGTGCTCAGAGTTCAGAGAAAAGTTTGCTGTATTGATGTTCTCTTCTGAGTCCCGAATAAACTCAACCTGCTTAAAGAATTCCAAAAATTAAACCTGACCAGACTAGCTCAATTTCAAGTGATTTGAATCTCATAATATTCAGAATACGAGTATAAGACCAAAAGAGAAATTACTTTGAATTCTCGACCAGTGACCAAAGCCAAAACTTTTGACTCAAGTCCTAAAGAGATTCAAGTTTTATTTCAGTCGGAAATTAAAAAAACATGTTAAATTATGTCCATATGTTCTTCTGTAGTTTATATCATAGCTGTTTGAGGTGACTTTCCTTAGGAAATATTTTGTACATTAATAGCTAAAGGATCCTTTAAAAAGTATCCTAACCTCTAGAACAGATTTACTGAGACCTTAAGTTGATTGATGAGAACAGCCAATGAATTAAGAATGTAGCCAATTATGAATTAAATGGATCTAACAGACCACTTACCCTTTCTCTGTGCGCTTGAGTTTATAGCAACACAAAAGTAAAAATTAACTCCGGAAACTAATGAAATGACCTTCACAAAGCTTTCCAGTATGTATGTGTGGTCTGGAGTGACTGGTTCTATGGGATTGTTGTCATACAAAGTAAACCTTTGATACCGCCCAAGTGAATGCAGGTGAGAGGAAGCAAGAGAAAACAGTGACAAGGTCATCTCCTCATAGCAAAGGCATCGTTTTTGCTGCCCATTTAGGGATTTCTTGACAGGAATTTACAGAGTATAAATGTAAAGAACACAGCCAAATTTCAGGACTGAAGTTTTATTCCAAAATCCCTTTTCAAATTGACCCTGGGGTAAGAAAACCAACAGTTTCCTACTATGCAGTATGCTTCCAAACGACTTGTGTTTGTCATCCTGAAGCAAGTTTACTGACTTACAAGTCAGGAACTGCATCTGACTGGTAATGCCAGTCTTGTTTAGATAAACAGTAACCCTTCCTGCAGCCTGGCACCTGGAAAGTCAAATACCCATCAAGAGACTATTGGTTGATTATGCAGCCTAAGACAATTAATAATAATAAGCAACATTTATGGAGCACTTACTGTCTGCAAATGTTAGCTTCCATCCCATGGTCTGATTCCGGAAGATTAACATAGGACCTAGAAATCTACATTTTTAACAAGCACCCTGGGTGATTCTGATGTTAGAAGTCCTCAGCCACATTTTAAAAAACACTGATTTAAAGGAATGCTTTTATTTTGGCCCAAGAGGCTGAGAAGACCTAACTTCTGACACTTTGAGACTAACTGGAAGAGCAGCAGAGATTCTGTCTGCTGTAGAAAGTTCTATGACCCCATCTTCCATGACCTTCCACTTTATATTTATATATTATTTAATACTCACTAAAAGGTCTTTTGGGGTGAATACAGTAGCAGTAGTATTGCCCTTTGTACACAGAACCTCTCCAAATCTCAGAAACTGGTGGCACCGAGTTACATTGGAAGTAGAGTTAATGTCTGAATATAGAATTATTTTAAAGGTTGTTTAAGAAGCAGTTAGAAGGAGCGCACTTCTGGCATCGTAGAGCAAGCTCCTAAGGGACCTTCCTTCCCACAGATAACAACTATAAACTCCGAATAGCATTAAGAAAAAAGCAGTCACATTTGTTCACTTTTGTGAGATGAAAAAAAGCAGACAGAAGGAAAATGTAAGGTGCAGCCCAGCCAGCCAAGTCCAGCCAAGTCAGATTGGAGGGAGGACAAAGAACTCAGGGAGGAAAGCCTCTGGAGCACAAGGCCTTGGTTGCTTATCAAAGATATTTGCCCATTTGAACGTAAAACGGGAGGCGTTTGGTACACCTGGGTGGTCGTGTGTGTGTGTGTGTGTGTGTGTGTCTAGAGCTGGACAGTTATAGAAATGTAAGGAAATGAAAACATGAAGCAATTACCTCCAATAAACACAAAACTTTCTAGAATGCACAAGATGTAATTGTAGCCCACTGCTTGGTTCAGAGGTGAATATATACACAACCATAATAAATTAAACACCAATAGGATTTTATTTAAATCTTGAAACATCACCTTCCAAGCAAGGACACGCTTTGATAGCAACAGCCTCCCCGTGTCTAGAAGTATCTTTTCCCCAAGTATGAGCAACAGACCAATCATAGTGACCATTTCACAGCAAAGTAGTTACTACTACCATCATGGCCCCGGTTCCCACGGTCCCTGAGCTAGCTGGTCATGTGATCCCAGGCAAAGCAAGCGGGTTGTGGCACCCCAACAGGCAAGTCTGAAAATCGACACACAACACCCTCCAGTTGGCATATGCCACATTGCTTTGTCAAAAACCAGGACATTTTTTCCAGATACCACATATGTGACCAAGTTCTCTTTGTCTCCTAGACCCCCTACCAACACTGCCTTCTCAGTAAAAGCCACGAATTCTGAGAAGGCTCACAAATTACTGTGGTTGGTTCTCACCATACTCCACGCAACAAGGACCTCGAGGAAAAATACCTTAATGCTCATGTATCGAACCCTGTACTCACCTACAAATCCATTATCCACACTCTTCTTGGTTTCTCTTGTCAGCAAGAATAGAGCTACAATACACTTAGATGATTCAGACCCATGGAATATTTTTCAAAGGTCAGATGTCCCTCCTTCACAAGAGGTGCAAGTAATGATTCAACAAGAAATCATTACTTTAAAGAGTGCTGTGAGATATATTCAGCACCTGAGAAATGTCTTGTCTTTCATTAAAATCACATATGCTAAAGGTCAGTGTAACATTATAAGCATTGTCTTGGGGGATTTTGGAGAAGGAGGGAAAAGGGTGGTGTTTAAATCATTTAAATTACCTCTTAAATTTCCCTTCGTTTCAACATAATTCGCTAGTAAGTTGATGGTACTTAGAGCTTTGCAGGGTTTTTGCATATATTTGATGTTCTGCAACTTCCCCTTCCTTCAAAAGAAACATTCATTATCTCCCAGAGAGCTCTGGGAACATTTTGGAGATCTATGCATTTTCGGGGGGAAATGGTTTCTTACATAAAACATTGTTTTAAGCATTTAAAGCTGGCTTTGTTAATCTTCCATTTCTAAAAATTAGGACAGTGCAATGACATTATAAGAGAGCAGTTGCCTATAATTTTCACAGCTAAATTTGGTTTCCGGGTTGTCAAATATGCAAGTGTATTGTTTGGAATAATAGTTAATAATAGTTTCCAAGCAAGTCGGAAACAGAGCCACTATCATTTAAAAGCTGAGCCAAAATGAGACTGCCTCTCCAGCAAGATAATGAGTTAATAACGGAGGGCCTCTTTCGAACCAATAAACACCACTATCATTCAGAGTCTCTGGGCACCCACCACCTTGAGCTTTAAGTCGCTAACCCACCACAATGTGGTCACTAAGAACAGATCCATTACCGCCTCTTTAGCAAGGGCTTGAGCTAAACAGCTGGCACTTGTGTCTGAGCTCTGCAAGAATGATGCTTACAGTAAGAATAAGGTCCTGGTTTATAGAGCTTCTTCTGCAGACCAGTCAAGCTGCTGGATTGCATCAGGGAATGTGTAAAACTGAGAGTCTCGGGCACTGGAATAGCTCCTTTGAAGCACTGCCCAGAACAGCCTTCCTGGATCTGCCCCAGCACATGTTTTGCACTGGATATTCTCCATGTGTCCCTCCAAATCCACCTTCTGTCTTTTCCTGCTCTGCACTGTCACCTCTAAATACTGTACCACACGCCTCCTGTGATGTCTGGCTCCTGTTGCTTGGGGCCACCTGGAAGAACCGGAAGTGACCTGAGGATGCAGGGAGAGTGAGGAAGGGGAACTTATTCCCCAGCCCAAAGTTCAGTTCACCCCCTTCATCCACTGCCCTCAGCAGTTCTGCCCCGTCTGGGCCCCCTTGCTCCTCACACTGGGGGTGAGGATGGTTTCCTGCTTTTGCTGGTCCTGGGGCTTCGCCATCCCTGGCGGCTCTTCTCCAACCCTCTGTAAATGGGTTCTCCAGGGAGCTCTCGTCAGTCACCGCCTTTGAGAGAGTCTTGAGTTTCCTGTGGGACTCTCACCGATGCCACGGTCCTCATGTCATGGTCTTTGCTTGCCCCTAATAGCAATTGGCTCTTTCCCTATAAAGATTTTAGCTTTTGGACAACACAGAGGTTGGTAGGATGTATAACTAGACAGGATGCCTGGCACACAGTCCTAGTTCAGCTCTCAGCTCTCTATGGAAACTTGAGTTACTCACTGAAGTTTCACTGTCAGCTTTGGACAGTCAGATCCCCAACTGCTCACCTGAAAGCGGTCCTCCTTACTAACTTCAGGTGTTCCTAGTCTCCCCCCTCCAGTCAGGCCCTCTCCAGAACCACATGGTCCTCACACCCCCTACACCAAACCGCCACTTAGTATCTTGCTTCTCCAATGGGATGATACAGCCTTTGCCAGTAAATGCTACATCTCATCCTTATTTCGTCTCCACCAAAGGGCAGAGCACAATTCTTAGGCCATAATAACTTTTCAGTTCTTGTTAACCAAAAAAAGGGAACAACTCAATATATATAAATTTATGTTAGTAGTGAAACATACTTTTCCATGTATTTTATGACCAGCTTGCCTCCATGTTCTGTTACAGACTTGTATTTCTTTCCTTATGGCCTTTCAAAGTGTTTAAAATGTAACATACAGCCCATCCTGAGAGGTACATACGCGTGTGCGTGTATCTTTATGTCTAATATAAACTGCTGTATTTGTCTGGTGTGGGGAGCAGAGGGTAGAGCCATGATGGTAGAAGGATGGACTCTAAAACATAGCTCAGGGTATCAATTCTAGATCTTACTATTTAACCGTGTCTCCTTGGACAAGTTACTTAGACTGTCAGATCCTACTTCCTCTTCTGTTAAAATGGTGATGATGACATCTCTGTTTCAAGTTTTTTGTGAGGATTAAATTATTTTATAGAAAGCCTTTGACATATAAAAGACGTTTAATAAGTGTTCATTTCCTTCCTGCCAGAATTATGGCTAATAAACCAAGGAAATCCTGAAATTCTATGGAAATCTGTTTCTTTTTTCTACGAGTACGACTGCCCAGGACCGAAAGCTCTGCTCCAAGAGGCTTTCCACGGGAACAAAATAAGCTTTCTGCTGCAAATACCTTCATGGTAATCTTATCAAAGTCAAGGTTAGATGTTTAAGCATCAGAAATTTAGGTGACTGATCAGACTTAGAAATAGTCAAGCCTTGAATTTTGTTACCTGTCTCCTGGCTCTTAAGAAACTAGAGGATCCTTGAAGAAATAACCGTGAGTGTGTGAATCAGGGGAATATTAGATGCCTTCAGCCCAACTCATCAACCTGTTCTGTCTTAGTAGCTAATAAGAAAATATAGAGGCAAGAGGAAACTTGCAAAGGTGACGCATACACTCACTATCTTGATTGTGGTGAGAGTTTCCAGGCATATGTATGTGGAGTTCTGTATGTCAGTTGTACCTCAGCAAAGCTGCTTGAAAAAGTCATATGAGAAAAATTTTAAAACAGGAAAGAATTAACTGGTCTGTACAGTTGTGTGCATCTCTCACTGTCTATGTGATAGCTCAGTAAAGTACTGCATGCATGCAAAATAAAAGCAAGATGTTAAGTGGTGAATATAGCATGCTTTCTTTGGATATAAGAAATAGAGGGGGTATAAGAATATATGTCTTTATGTGTTATCTGTGTAAGAGTCTTGGAAAACTAAATAGAAGCTAATGACAATTACCCATACTTACAGCCGAGGAAGAGGAGGAAGGAGTAAGCCTTCTGAAGACATACCTGCTTATATCATCTTGCTCTGTGAACTGTGTTAAAACAGAAAATGAATAGGCTTCAAAGGAAGACAAGTAACCAGGGATTTAGGGTGGGAAGTTGAAGTAGGAAGGAGAAATGCAAGATGGGCATTTCCTAAAATCAGAAACACCTTTGAATTTCAAACAAGAAAAGCCCAAATGGGAAGATCTGCAAAGCTCAGGGGCCAAATCATCCGTGTTTGAGGTCACTGTGTGGACGCGAGCTGCTCGCCAGCTGGCTGCCCAGGAATACAGAGCCATCGCCATGCTCTCAACAGATTTTTCAGGAGTATTTAAATTAAACAAACCTAAACAACCCATTATGATACCAAACTGCTGAACCAGTAAATACACTGGAGAGATGTGTCCATGCCAAGCATTCTCCTGGAACCAACAGGAACCCAGAGAAAGGCCCCCGTGAGTGTAGGTCCATTCCCAGGGGAACTCAGGTCTTGTCCCAGGTGAAATGGCAGGGGCCAGTTCTTGACCAAGGTCATCTGCTAAATGAGGAGATGCAGGTTCAAAGGGGATGAGACCAGTCCGAGTCGCCTCTCAGTGACTTAATTTCTAGGCATTTATTCTTTACTTCCCACATCTGGGCCCCACAATGGCTGGAAAGGAAACAGGCTCAGCTTATGAGCCCCTAGAAAGGTCCGCCTCGCGGTCCCCTTGCTCACCGTAGGGCAGAGCCTGGTAAGGCCCCCCGCGCTCCTGAGGGCCCTTCTCGCCAGCCCCTCCTGCCTCCCTTTGCTCTCCCTGTTTCCACAGCCTGGCTTCAGCCCACCTCAGCCTCCGGGATTCCAGCTATCAGGCCCACTTGCCCGGAGTATCTTCCAGGGCTGCTGAACCTGCGCACCGCAAACCGGGGGGCAGAGAACGGCAGGTATCCATCCCGTCTCTCAGTCTGGAGCCCTTGAGGCTGAAATCAAGGCGCCGGGAGTGGGCACGCTCCCTCAGCAGCCTCTCAGGGAGGTCTCCCAGTGGCCCCAGGTGGCCCTCAGCTTATGACAGCAAACTCCACCTCTGCCTCCATGGCCACAAGGTGCTCTCTGTCGTGCTCATGCTTGTCTCTTCTCTCCTTAAGGGGCCACCAGTCAACTGGATTAAGGGCCCATCCTACTGCACCCAGTAGTCTCATCTTAACTCACCTCTTCCTTACATTTGCAAAGACCCTGTTTCCAAATAAGGTCACGTCCATAGGTACCCAAGGTGAGGACTTGAGCATATCTTTCGGGAGGCCCAGTTCAACCCACAGCACCGAGGATCCTCACGTCCTACCTAGAGGTCTCCACGGTGCCAACAAGTCTTTGTGTCGTTTGGACGGTACCCCATAGCCAAAGCTGGATGGGGGAGTTTGTTAGCAGCCTCCCTCCCCACCACAGGGGAGCGCAGAGATGAATGAAGGGGTGAAAGGGGTAGAAAACCTACTTCCTTCCTCTTTGGGGAAGAGGAGCAAACACAAAGCAAGGAGCCAGCGCAGGGCCTTGCCAGCCACGGTCAGAGGTCAAGCGTCTGCTTTAAAGCCGCCTGGAGGGCTTGCTTGGGGATGTGAGCTATAAGGGAAAGCAGGGAGAAGAGGTGCCTTCCACCATGCTCTGCCACCCCCTCTGATACACGATCCAACCTTTCACATCTTGGTTTTCCTAATGTAAAATGAAGGAGCTGAACGATACTGCCCAGGTCCTTTCGAGCTTGCAAGTATCCGCATGTCGTGGTGACATCTGGGGGGGTTCCGGCCATCGCTTACTCTGGGTTAAGCAGAGGTACCTGACTCAGAGTGTGGCAGGCCCTGGCGGAGGCCACCTGAGTGAGGCTGTCCTGCCACTGCCCCATCAACGTGCCTGGGCCGGAAGGCCAGGAGCCGGGGTGGGCAAGAGGGAGGTTTGGCCCTACAAGGGTGTGGAGCATGTGGAATGCAGCTCTGCAGGACACAGGCCCCACTCCTTTCAGGTCCCTTCAACTCCCCCTCTTCTGTTCCACTCTCCCCTGCTCGCGGCCTCTCCCTCCCTCTGAGCAGGGCGAGGGAAACTGAATAAGACCAGTTAGACTTCCTGCCTATAAGCAACTTAGAAGGACTTAGGCAAAGCCTTAGATTTCCTGAAACTTGACCTCGCAGCGTCCCCACTGCCCTGCTGTCCCAGGCACACACACCCACCACCCTCCCCTTGGCAGGAGCCCTCTGTCCTTCCTGCTGCTCTCCTGTGCTGGGGATGCTGCCGTCATTCCCACAGGCATGCGTGCATCCATGCAAATGACAAGCTTCTTCCGAGCATCTACGATGTGAATAGGACACCCTCCCTGCCTGCCCCGGGGGCTCGCCTCACAGTAAGACTAATTAGTCTCTATGGGGCCTTGGCCTTCATAAGAGAGGCACCAGGAGGACAGGGGTCCAAAGGGCACGGAACATATCCAATATTGTGCTTTACAGGGTAGAGTTTCAACTCCAGCTGTAAGACCACCCACCCCGAACCCCACTGTGCTACTCGCCTCTCCAGCACGCCCGCACTCCCTCCCTGAGTGCGCGCCTCTGCTTCATCTCACAAGTGTACAACCTGGGCAGGGCTCGCAGGGTAGGGCTCACGAGCAAAACCTATCTGACCTCCAGTGACTCTAGAAACGCACCTTCTCTTCCCATCTGTTTGCTTGTCCCCACACGTCTTGCACCTGCTTCTAGACTCTTGCTTGTACCATCTTAGGGCCTGAATTGCCTTCTTTCCCTTCCTTTCACTTATTCAGACTCTTGCAGGATTAACTCCTCGGTTGCCACCCAGCACATCTTTACTGAGTGTTTCCTGCCTGCCAGGCCTATGCTAAGAAGTGGGGATGTAACAGTGAATATGATATGATCTCCAGGAGCATATCCTCTTGTGAAGAGACATATACCAAAAAGAAACCCCCCAAAATATCCTAAGATAATTGCCATAATGTGTATATTCCAGGAGCCTAGAGAAGCAGCCCAGACCACTGGGAGAGGTCCAGGAAGGCATCAGAGAGTTCAGCCCGAAAGACAAAGAGCTTCTGGGCTGTCAAGCGGCAGAGGCAGATGCACAGGATGGCGCGGCACACTCAGAAATCAGAGGAGGGGAACAGGGCTGGGACTCGGCTGTATCTTGCCCCACTCCCGGGGCCATGCTTCTCTAGTAGATTCTACGGGCCTCCGTGTCCCAGTGTTCACCCTAGTCCTTTGAAGTTCCTCCAAAACCAGGAATCCAGAAGCTGGTGGTTTCACAGTGAGACCAAAGATGGAAAACACATGAAGTTTGTGACCACAGTGGTCATTGTTTTAAGCCATCCAATTTGTGGTACTTCTTCACCAGAGCCCTAGAAAACCAAAACGGCTGCTTTTCCAGAATGGAATCTGAATGAAGGGAGTTAGGGGGAACCCCATATTTAATGGCACTGGGCTAGAAAGCCAGCTCACCTTTCTATTTACAGAGTGGGTCTTGCAAATGGGACCTGAATATTTGAAGTCCATTAGTGAAGGCCCACTCTTACAGGGACAGTACTTAGGGGATTATGTACTACTTATGGGGTCAAATTTCATGCTTAATAGAAATCCCACACACTAAGCCATGTGTCCTCATTTCCAAAAAGCAAACCAGCTGAGTTGGATCCAGTACTAGTTAATGGTGTTCCCTCCTACCACATGTCCTTTCTGGAAATATAATCCATATTCTGACAATGTTTTGTTGCTGGCAAATATTCTACAAAAATCTTTCTAGGCTTTGCTTCCACAGCATTTATTCCCTGGGTTCTGAGGCTTCCTTGAGGGGTCAGCAAGACCGTTGGCTAAATGAGTCGACACCTTAAATTAAACATGACAATTTTGTTCTAAGGCTTGAAGTGTTGGTTTGAATAGAAGGTGAGGCAGCAGGCACCTCTGGGCTCCCGCTAACCCCTTCCGCCGCCCCAGTAGCACTGATCCCTGGCAGGTCCTCCTGCAGGTAGCGGGACATGGCACGTTTGCCCTCTGGCTCTGGGGACAGCTGTCCAGAAGGACCTCAGCTTCGTGCCCGTCCCCTCCAGGTGTGCTTGCTCACTGCCACGCAACTCTCTCCTCCTAGCTGCACCACAGCTTTCTGGCAAGAGGTGGGTATGAGTGATTCCTTATTACGCACAAAGCAAAAGCATCCGAGACTGATCTTCCACTAGGTCTATGGCCCAGGGACTTCCCACGGCCACCACAACCCATGCGGCTAAAACCCGGAGGACAGCAAATCTGTCCTTAGAGCACAGGGCACCTCGTGGCCCCCAATCCAGGGCCCCCACAGAAGCCACCTTCAAAGCCTCCCAGGGAAACTGCCAGATCTCCTCATATTAAGAAAAACATATTTTGTAGAAATAAACGCCAGCCATCTGCCACTTTGAGCAGCTTTTTCTGCTATTACTCAGAATCCTTCAGGGCCCTGTCTGTAATACTTGTATCTGGATGCCTCACCGATACCCGGCACCACCACTTTCTCCCCATAAATACGTGCTTCTCTGACACCTGCACGACCGAGTGTGGCAGAATCAGAGTTTGCCCCCAAAACAAAGCTCTACTCCTTCCCTTAGAGCCGCAGGGAGAGCCTTTCTGACACATTATTATTCCCATCCTCAGCCTCTCCCACCTCCAGGGATCGGAAACACTGGCTCCCAGTCACCCTCCTGACATTTACGGACATTTTCAGGTTTCCTTTGAAAACATGGATTTGGTTTTATCAGACGGCAAGGTAACATGCCCAGATGTCTGGTTCAGTCCAGAGGGCAGGCAGCCTTACCTGCCTGATGAGCACAGAAATATTGGGCCCTGGGCTTGTCTTCGCTCCCCACTCGGCCCTTTCTGACCCACAAAGGGTTTTCTTTAGGTACATTAACGCCCTTTAATCTGCACGGCCGTATGATGAAGAGTTGGCAGCCCTTATACCTTTTAAGATAGCTGTGCACTTGTCTGTTCTGATCACTTAACTCTCAGCAACTTTATCAGTTCGGAAAGGGAGACTGGCTGGCCGTCCCACGTACTGACAGCATATGCTGCCACGTGGCCTCAAACGTGAGGATGGAATATCAGAAACAGCAGCACAAGTGCTTTTTTTAAAGCTGTGGTGTATTATGGAAATACAGTTCATTTTCCTCAGTGTTAAAATTGTAAGAACAATTGTCCCTATTCATACAGGATGCAAACTGAAGCATTTAGGGCTAAAGCGTCCTGATGTATACAGCTTTTAAATGATGCAGCCAAACACGCACACACACACACACACACACACACACAGCTACATCTATGTAGATGAAGCAGACATGGCCAATGTTAGCAATTGTTCCATCTAGGTGAAGGGTATGTGAGCAATCATTGTACTAGTCTATCAATTTTGTGTATGTCTACATTTTTTTTTAAAATTAAGGGGGGAAATAGTGGTTCTTTCTGCATTCTAGGGTAAAAACTCGACAGGGAGGGCTGGTTCTTGGGAAAGCTGGGGGAGCCATCCAGACGCAATTGCTGCAGACTGAGATGTTCGATAAAAATCTATCTTCATTTTGGATAAGGGGGGGGGGGTCTTTGCACAGATCATTGATTGCATTATGGCATTTTACTCCCTCTGCCTGCAGCCAGGAGATGGGGAGGAGCAACAGACTGACATTCTCTGGGCCAGAAGGGGAGCTGATCTGGCCAGCGGAGAGCAGGCGAGCGTGAAAGCAGGAAATGGGCAGCAGTGAGGGCAGGGAGGCCCCGAGCAGGGACCCAGAGAGCAGGGGGTGCCGCATGTCTTAGCTCAGGCTGCCATGACTAAATACCACCGCCTGGGTGGCTTAAACATTTCTTCATGCCAGTTCTGGAGGCTGGAAGTCCCAGATCAAGGGGCCAGCAGGGTCGGTGACTGGGGGTGCTCCGGTGGGTGGCAGGTGACACCTTCTTGCTGTGTTCATGGGGCCTCTCTCTGTGTGCGTGGGAAGGCAGCAAGCTCTCTGGTGCCTAGTCGCAGGAAGACAATAATCCTATCAGATTGGAGTCCCACCCGTATGAATGCATTTAATCTTAATTATTTCCTTAAAGGCCCTATCTCCAAGTAAAGCCACCCTGGAAGGCTTTAACATATGAATTTGGAAGGTGGGAAACAGAAACACCTCATACTGATTTTGCTTCCCTTGTCTGCAGTATAATGCCCTTCACTTATTCTCAAGCCCTGAAAAATTCAGTGAACCCAAGAGTCTTCTTTGGAGAATGGGAGGGAGGATCCTGTATCCATCATTCCCAGAGATGCTGAGCAGGGTAGACACTTTGGTGCCGGCTGGCAGCCGAGGGAGAGAGACAGCCAGAGCTGGCCAGGGAGAGGTCCCAGCAGGGGTCTTCTGGAGCAAGCCAGGGGCTCCTCTCCGCTCTCCTGCAGGGAACCTCAGAGATACGGAAAGGGGCTGGATTTGCTGCAGTGTCACAGGAGTGTGGCTCCGCCCCTCAGTGGCAGAGAACTGACACTCAGAATGCGTGGTTGTATATGAAGCAGGGACACTTTTGTGCTTCCCTCTCCTCCAGGGCACTCCAGCAAGCATGTTAGTGGGAAAGTCTTTATTTTGCCAAACGTCTGGTCGACGTGTGAAAGCAAGCTGGGGGCAACACAGACATCTCTGAGATGTCGGCAAGGCCTTGGAAGAAGGGTGTCTCCTCTGCTTTGCAGTGGGGAAAGAATTTGGCCCAATGGGGGGCTAGTCCAGGATGCAGAGGATGAGGCCCAAGTTAGGGAGGGGAGCCACAGTGGAGGTGGGGGTGGGCAGAAAGCTCAGCGCTCCAGGTGGGACCCCATCCCGTGGACACCCCAGATGTTGAGTAAGTTCTACTAAAACTCGGGATATGCTGCCATAAGGGCATTCCTAGTGGAAACCACATGAAAGGTGATCTGGGTAAGACAGTAAACAGAGGGTAAACAGAGGCAGAACACAGAAAGACTGGGGGTCACAAAGCCCACCTGACAACTGATGACATACACAGACTTACTTCCAGGTTTGATCAGAAACGGTTGATGTAGACTTGAGGTTTCTTAACACAGGTAACAAGCTCTTCAAAAGTCATTTCCTCCTACTTTGCCTAGCGGTTTCTTCCTGCCACACCCTCCAGGGCCCTGCTGCTTCATGCCAATAGGTTAATTGCTTTCCTTGCAGTGGGTCCAGTTCTACCAACAGTATAATTTGAGGTTTGGCTAACTCTTAAATACCGATCATGTCACCCAATTTGTGAAGGCAAGAAAAGAGTGCAGAGCCAGTTAAGGCGTCAAAAATCAGCTTGTGCATGCTCCCAAGGCAGAAACCAAACGTCTGGCCAAGGCCCTCATCTCTTCTCCAGCCCCCGCCTCCCGTGTCACTGCCAGGACTTTCCGCCAGCACCCCGTGTGCTGCTGGGCAGATTCTCATTCTCAGTATTAAGGGCAGCTGTCCTGTGATTTGCTGGTGTCCCCAGGGAGCTGGAGCTGACTTTTGGACAAACTACAGCTGATTCTTCTGAGGCTCAGATTTAAAGAGAGAGAGGGAGAGACAGGGCTTTCTGAGATAAACGATGAAGGCCAAGTGGGTGCATCATTGATCTATGTCCACAAAGGCTAATAGCTTATAGGTTATTGGGGTTTCTGGCCACAGGGAAAGCTGCCAAGAAGAGTCCTTCTTCCTAACCTAAGCTCCTGCCCCAATTTTTCAACCCAGGATTTCCTCCAGCACTCCTTCTAGCCAGGGACAGAGGGATGCAGATTCGTCTCACCTCTAAAAAACTTTTGGTATGCACAGGGAGTGTTTCAGGCAGAAAGGAAGCAGAGACCTGAGCCGTTTCCGCCCACGGGGCCTCAGCCCCGCCTCTGGAGAGCCCCATGTGGTTTGTCTGGAGCCACCCTGAGTCCCCCAGATGCTGCTGGAAAAAGCCAGGGCAGTTCTCTGTCCGGCCCAGCAGCCGAAGGCAGGCACAGGCACTGACCCACGCTGGGCACAGGCTGCGGCTTCACGCCACGTCCTTTGTCCTCTGAACCTCTGAGTGATGTCTCTCAGCCTGGGGGAGGGGATGCCTGCAGATCTGCCCCACCGAGGCGCATGGGTGGGAGGCTGGGAAGTGACTGAGAGCGGCTGGGCCTGCCGCAGCCACAAGCGTACTAGTGACTCTATTCCAGGCAAAAGCCACTCGCCTTGCCCAGGGTGTCTGGTGAGAAAGGCAGGCATTTGGGGCAGCTTTTATGTACTGGGCTGTTTATGCAGATGCAAGCCAGGGACCTGGAGTTCAGAACATGCCATATTTCCATCTCACCAATTATTGCTTATTTCTGGGCACTCAGGAAGGAATCTGATGTCGGCCTATCTAGTTCAGACAGACTCTGCCTCCCACCTTCCTCCCCACGGGCTGACCGCCAGGCCCACCCTGGGTGGGAGCTCACCCAGGTACCACACTGTGGGAAAGGTGGTGGGGAGGGCGGGGGCAGCTCAGGAGGGCCTTCCAGGCAGGAACGTGCCCCGCCGTGCCTCCATGTCCCCAGAGAGCAGTGGGAACACAGGCTTCTGGCCCCCAAACCACTCTGGTGAAATCCCTCCGTGGGAGTGACGCCTCAGAACCTATACTATAAGCACGCTTCCCTGGTATTGCTGATGCAGATTTGAGTTTGAGAACTATTTCTCTTTCACCACACTGGGAATTTGCTAAACGTTTCCTGAATGAATAAACACCAACTAATGCAGTGCTAAAGTATCAACCAATCCCTCCCAACAAGAGGTGGCACTTTTTTTTTTTCAAAGAAAATCTTGAAGATTAGAAACTAACGTTAAAATGGCAGAAGCTCGGGTGTGTGGGTGAGCTGTCCGGCTGGCAGCCCTGTCCACAGCCACTCCAAGCTGCTGTGGAGGCCCGCTATGCCAAAGGCCATGGGCCCACCGAGAGAGACACCAGCGGTGCTGAATGCTCTTTTCTCCGGGCCTACCTGCTGCCTGCCGGGCACTTTACAAACATTACCTCAATTTTCATGTCAGTGTGTGAGGTGTAGTCCCCAGTTCCAAGACAGCGAAGTTGGGGCTCAGAATGAGGAGTTTGCCTCCTCATATGGCTACTAAGTGTCAAGGCACAGATTCAAATCCCGTCATTCAGGCCCAAAGGCTGCACGGCCGTGCCACACCCACTAAAATGGATTTCATAAATTCCAAATGGTATCAGAGAATTATGAACTATCCGAACAGGCAAGGACCTCCAGGCTTAACCAGGTCCGACCTTCTCATATACAGGTGCGAGGCTATTAACAGTATAAATCTGAAGTTCCCTCGTGTGCTTTTTCCGGCTTGCTTAATGTTTTTAAGAAAGCTGAATTAGTCAACATTTAAAATTCTGGAGATTTTACATTAAAACAAAGACTTTTCCTTTCTTGAAAAAGCAGAAGATTTTGTTACCCTGGGCTTCATTCCTGGGTCTTGGTCATGGTTAACTGTACAAGTTTTAAAACCCACAGATCTGGATTTGAGGCTTGGCTCTAGGCCTGTGTAACCTTTGGTAAGTCGCTTAACCTCTCTGAGCCTCTTTCCCTCAACTGTAAAGGAGATACTGTATTAGTATGGACACCACAGGCTGCTGTGAACATGGAATAAGATAATATATGCTCAGTGCCAAGCACTTGTGCTTAATAAATGTTAGGCGGTATGAGCTGAGAGAGGGCAAGCTTCGGCAGCACACTTAGTAAGTGACAGGGCCAAGACTCACACCTAAGCTCGGGATTCCAATCCCCAGTCTGATTCCACTGTGCGTCCTCCTCTCCATCCCCCCCTCTGGCCACACCCCATGAAACACCCAAGTCATCATTCAGGCAGGGAGAAAACCTGAGTTTTGCAAATGTCTTAGACAGCACTGGCTAGATGCATCATTTTGCCTCAAGCTACACAGTGGTCATGGTGAAAAGAACACGAAATTGAGACCCAGGTTGTAGTCATAGCTGGCTAACTGACTCCAAGCAAGTCAGTTATCCACACTGGACCTCAGTTTCTTCATCTACAAGATGGGAAATACCTATGTGATGAGCTGAATTGTGTCCCTCTAAAGGTCATGTGTTGAAGACCTGACCCCTCGAGATTCGGAATGTAGGTGTCTTTGGAGATAAGGTCTTTGAAGGGGCCATCAGGGAAGGACCCTAAATCCAACATGACTAGTATCTTAGAGGAGGTGGAAGGGACGCCAGGCGAATGTGTGCACAGAGGACAGCCAACTGCAAGCTAAAGACAGAGGCGTCAGAAGAAACCAACCCTGTTGGCACCTTGATCTTGGACTTCTAGCCTCCAGAACTGTGAGAAAATGGACTTCTCAATGTTACCATTTTTTGGAAATACAAAAAGCTGTATTTCAGTATTGCCATAGTGTGATTGTCCCCCAGTCTGTTGTGTCTTGTTACGGCTGCCCTCGCAAACTCATGTAATCTGTTTTACAGAAGAAGAATCATTGAAGAGTCTGGCGCTTAGTAGGTATTCGATAAGGGTTAGCTATTGTCCTTACACAGTCAGAGCACAGGACATGGGATATCCCGGGCAGAGGCTTGTTTTGTGTTCTGAGGCTGTGCTTTGAGCCTGCCTGACCCGCTAGTGGAACTGGCCTGCCAGGCAGCCTGGAATCACATTGCCTGGCCAGAAAACCCTCTGGCTTGGGCAAGCTGGCAAACAGAATGACGGATTTGTCAACTCTCAAGCAAGCCACCACCTTCCTGTTTGTACTTGTCATTACGACAAACCCCTTCTTCATCTTTGTGAAAGAGCCTTCGTCTTTCAACAACAGCTCAATCACCATGACAACTTTTAAAACTACTTATTAATAACATCAAGGGGGCAACTTGGACTCCTCAGTGAAACATCTGCCAGGGCTGAAGGGATTACTCGTAGGACCGAGTCGTGGTTTCCACACCCCTGGTGTGCTGATTTTGCTAATTCTAGGGGACCTACCTCTTCATGTCTGGTGCCTTGAGACCTATTCCTGTCCTTGCTTCAATGGTCTCTTATAATTCATAGGCTCCCCGTCTGATCTTTTGAGGTTTATCTGAACCTCCAGCCCATGACGGGAAAAAAGTTTGTTTATGCTTTTTGTCGGCATCACTGTATTCTTACCTGCATCTGCCAAATTGTTTAAAGCAGATACTCTTCAAAAAGAAATAGACATAAATTTCTCTTGTTTCTCCGAACAGCACACGCATTCATCTGTTGTAGAGCACCCTGTAACCCAATATTACCACAGTGCGATATCATTGTGTGCTATTCTGAACAATTAAAAGACTTCTTTGGAAATAAAAAAAAACAATAGACATGTCTTCTGTTACATAGAGCTGCTCTGTCCACCAGCCACATGTGGCTTTTGAACACTTGAGATGTGGCTAGTCTGAATTAAGATGTACTATAAGTACAAAATACACAATGGATTTCAAAGAGTTGGTATGAATAACAAGAATGTAAGGTAGCTCATTAATTTTTTGTAATGATTATACCTTGAAATGATAATATTTTAGAAGTATTGGGTTAAATAAAATATATTCAGGTAATCTCAATCATCTGTTTTTACTCTTCTAATGCGACTCCTAGAACATTTTAAATTACATACGCGGATCCCATTTTATTTTTATCAGGACAGCACTGTCAAAGAAGAAAAACTGAGGCACAAGAATATTTTAAAGTGACTTGCTCTAGATTCGATGGAGAGCCAGGGCTAATGTCAATGCCTGAGAGCCTGGACAGGATGCACCCTCTGGAGGAGGGCAACCACTCCTCCGTGAAGTAGGGCTGGCACCGTTTGTCATGATGCTCTGAAAACAGCTCTCCGACATCGAGATCTTCACCTGCCACTCTTTTTCTCCTTGTGGAGATGAAGCTAGCCCAGAGGATGACCGGAAAGCCATGATCCTGTATGAGTCTGGAAGGGTATACTGAATGACCTAACAATTTTCCATCCCTGATGTCTTGAGCAGTTAAGAGTCTCCCACTACCATATCAGAACATAGACGACTAAGAAAAATAGCGTGAGACTTACAGGACAAATATTGTCACTCTGTTATCTCTTCTTTATCAGCAGCAGTTGTGGTCACTCCACAAATTCGCAAATGATGTCGTCTAATGTACTGAGAGGATCATTATCTTGCATAGGGACTCACCTGGGTATGTGCATTGCATTGAAGTGAAAATATGGAGCAAAGATAGGGCACCTCAACTGATTTTGATTCAGCTTTTGGAGGGAAAGGACCATGTAAAGACAGCCATGGTCCAGCGTGGCAGGTGTCACTGAGTGTGGGGACCAAGGTCCCAGCAGAGCTGTCATTCTCTCACCCAGACCTTGCCTGTGCTCTTAAATCCCTCCACCTAGTCAGAGGCATTTGGGGAAGACTCCCGGCTCAGCCACTCAGAGTCTAAAACACCTTCCTTATCTCAAGGTCACTGAGGGACAAGCGGGAACCTTGGTATAAGAATAAAAGGCAAACAGGTCTGAGAACAGCCTAAACAGCTGTCAGTAAAGTTCATAGGAAACTCAGTAGGTTCTTTCCAGACCTCATTTATTCTTACTTTACAGATGACTATAACACAGCAATTTATTAGTTTCAGTAGAAATGAGGGGGAAGCCTAAAAAAAATTTTAAAAAGGAGGAAGTACTTCCAGACTCCAAAAAGAGGTCAAAACTCAAAAAAGGGAAAGATGATGAAAAACAGACTCACAAACGCAAAAGGCATAGCAATTTATAGCTGGTTGGTATAGCGCTGCCAGTTTCAACACTGCAACTGTAACACACCCAATACAAGAAGAGCTGTGATAATTCAGTTCATTATATTTGGGAATTGATGTTCCTATTAATGACCCAAAGGCATTCATAGATGTTTATCATTTGTTCCGTTTTCTGCTTTTAAAGGCACAAAGATATGTGATACTTAATAAATATTTGGATTAATTTTTCTTACACGTGTCATCATTTGCAGGGGTGAGCTTCATTCAGTTACAGTTCGTTCTCCCAACAATACCTGACAAAAGATGCTTTGTTAGCGAAAGGACACTTCCGATGTCCGCAGAACATACGTCTCTGTCATCCCCAGACAGAAGTCAGTTGTCTCACCCCCAGAAGGGGGCCCCTAACAACGCTCCCTGCACCCACAGTGTGTCATTTGTTCAGTGGCCCCATGGGCCAGCGGTGATGCCCAGAGCAGCATGGGGCTGGGGCCTGAGCCACTTCCTGCAAGCAGGCAGTGCCCTGCCCCTGAGCAGATGGGCCAGCCCTCGGGGGAAGGAAGCTCCTCTGAGATCCTCCTGTCTTCATTCTTCCCGAAGGGGCTTGGCTATAAAAAGCAAATTAAACAGCCATTGTTCCCTTCCTCCCTGAAGCTGGCAGGCTAACATCCTGCCCAGTACCAAAGGCTCCCGGATGTTTGCTGCCGGCCCACTGACGCCTGCTCCTGCTTAAAACAGTAAGAAAAAATGTGCCATCCACTTGGGAACAGAAATTGCTTGAGTTCCAAGCCTTCCGTTCTCGTTGGGTCCTTTATCTGCGATGACATACAACACACAGAAGAAAAGGGTTTTCCTTTGCACTCTGACGTTCTTCTGCCTGGAGGAGTGCTCCTATGGGCCTTACGAACAGGCTTAGGGTCCTAAGCAGAGGACATCCCAAAACACTGGCCCTTAAAACCTGTGTGACGTTTCTCAGTGAAAGACTTAATTGCAGTGTTTTTCCGGAGGCCTTTTGAAAATCCGAGCAGTCAAAAAGGTAACTATGTGAGGCGACAGGTGTGTTCATTGATTGCAGTAAATATGTTACTCTGTGTAGGCATATGAAATCATCACTTTGAATACTTTAAATATATACGTGCATTTGTCAGTTAGACCTTAACAGAGCTGGAAATAAATAAAATAAAATGGAAAATCAAAAGTAATCTCCCCACCCCCAACCTAAAGATGAAAACATAAAATACTTTCTCAAAAGACAAAGGGGAAGATAATTTAGCTATACCGAGAGGAAGATAATGGAGATACACTGAGCCAAACAGGCAAGTCAAACACAGCATCTGTTCTCAAGGAGTTTTTGGTCTCTGCAGAACAAGGAAAAATTAGGGAGAAGAGAGAGAAAGAAGGAGAGAGGTAGGGGAATTGGACAAGAGAGAGACGGGAAAAACCTGTCTTTCTCAAATTGCAGCATTCATCAGTATAATTACTTACATAGCACTCTCTGTACTCTTACTATGTACACTCCAGGGTCTACAGTTTAGTTTCTATTTTATATGTAAATGTGGCTTCAGACTTGACTTTCATGGAAATCTAACCTTTCTCAGTAGCTCTCTGGAAGCTCTGACATCCAAAAGAGACCCACAGGGCCAGTTCTTGTGGAAGAGTGTCTCTGAGCCTTCCGGACCATCACACAGCTGGTTGAAGTCATGGAGTGGGCCCTGTCTTGTCTATGGCATAAGCTGAGCTCTCTCTTTTCACACTTATATTTGGTCTTATGAGTGCCATTAATCTCAGAGCTCTCTCACTGATGTAATTAATGGCTTATAGCCAAGGACTCAAACATCCCATTCTGTACAGTTCAGGAACTCTAAGGCAGAGAATACAGGACTGAGGGGCCCCAGAAAGAAAGCCATGTGAAGAGCAGGCTTCAGGCCACAAGGCTAAAATTATTCAAAAGTATTCACACTTCCATCTTTTAGAGTGAAGGCCAGAAGAGGTGTTCTCAAAGCGAGTTTCGGAAAAGCCAAATGGGGACATTTCACACTGAGTGGTTCTCTAACCACTACTAAACGTGGGGGTCCTTGAGGTTTCCCACGTCAGCTCGCACGTTAAGATTTTCAAAGTGAAACCTTGGTATGTGTTTCCTGAACAGCCTCTTTCTACATGGTCAAGAGGACTTTTTCTCAGAAAATGAGAGACGCTTCTGGTAAATAAAGGACCGAAACAGGAAGTGAGCCCATGACAAGCAACCAGAGTTCAGGGACGGCGTGCAAGGATGAGGGCGGCTCCAGAGGATACAGCTCCTGCCCTGCCCTCCGCACAGAGCTCCTCAGCGTCTCGGGGTCTTCTCCCCCGGCCCCTGGCCCTCAGAGCCCTGCATGGAGCCACCAGCCAGTACCTCTGTCACTGCAGGACCTCTTTTGCAGACTTACAGCCTCTATCTGATGCTGCAGTGTCAACCAAGCTAACATTCTGGGAAATGCAAATTGGACTAGATTCGTATGGCTGCTGTGACAAACTACTGCAGACTTAGTGTCTTAAATGATACAGTTTACTCTCCTCCGGTTCTGGAAGCCAGAAGTCTGACATGGGTCTCACCAGACTACAGTCAAGGTGTCAGCAAGGCTGCGTTCCTGCTGGAGACTCAGTGAGGACCCGTT
Source organism: Smutsia gigantea (assembly GCA_032199065.1). NCBI lineage: Eukaryota > Metazoa > Chordata > Mammalia > Pholidota > Manidae > Smutsia > Smutsia gigantea. The sequence continues at coordinate 97,440 of JAVSCE010016035.1, forward strand.
TCCTTACGTTTTCCAGCTTCTAGAAGCTGTCCACACTCCTTGGCTGACGGCCCCTTCCTCCACCTTCAAAGCCAGCAAAGGCAGATCGAGTCCTTCTCACAGCAAACCACTCTGCCCTACTCTTCTGCTTCCCTTTTCCATATTTAAGGACCTTATGTTGACACAGGACCTACCCAGGTAATCCAGGATAATCTCTCTGTTTTAAAGTCAGCAGATCAACAACTTTCATTTCAGCTATAACTTTCATGTAACCCAACGTCACAAAGGCTGAGGGTGAGGGTGGAGACCTCTTTCAGGGGCGATTATTCTTCCTACCGCTTAAGCAAACCAAAATAAAGAAGATATAAAGTGGGGAAACGTGCCCTGTGGATCAACACACATAAAAATATCTGGAAAACACCAGGAAATAAATGCAAAGTAATAGGTCGAAAGTGAAGAAACAAAAAGCATAACATTAATTCACGGCCAGAAAGTCTGCAGTGTACCAGAGAGGTCATTAATGAAATCAAAGCATAGGGGACACCCCAAAAGACTTTGACCTCCAAGAATTGGTAGGAACCTCAGGAAGTCCTGGCTCGGCTTACTGGTGACCCATACAGTAGTTCATAGTCAAACGTGTCATGGTCAAATGTTTTGATGCAACAGTGGAAGATCCTAAAAGATGTAAGCCAACACTCAGCAAGTTGTCAACCATTGCACATCTCACATGGTCTTTAAAAGTGTCCATGGCTTCACACTAGTTGCTGGATTCTCACCCCCACCCCCTTTGACTCTGAGTCAGCGTTGAAAACTGTTTGCAGCTTGGAAGGCGAAGTTCTTACATGTTCCAGTAAAAACACGATTTTTTCTTTTTTGCATGTAGCAAACTGAATCCCATTACCCCATGTGTCAAATTGGATGTTGAAAATTTGACAAATATCCCATGCCAGTGAGGGTGACAGTGACAGGGGACATCCTTCAGGGAAGCTCGAGGAATACCACCATCTTTGCACACTGTTTGCGGCTGAAGGACCATTTAAGTGCAGGTCAAACCTGTCATTCACCTTCCCAGCAAGCTGTTGAGGTAGGGAGTACTGCCGTCCCCATTGGGCAGACAAGGGGAGCTGAAGTTTCAGGACAGCTTAGGTGGAACCCCTAAGTCAGAACTGTCCTACTGTTCTCGCCTGTCACTCATCTAATCATCCCTGATGCCTCTACTATTGCTGTAACATTACAGGGAAGATGGATTTCCTGGCTGTTATAATATTATAAGCCATATGTACGTGTTATTCAGATATGCACATTAGTGTCAGTTATTATCTCCAAATTTTCCCAAACACTGGGAAATGTCATTATTTTTAGTTTTTGTATGAAAAATTGTATCTATAAAACTCTTTTTCTCTGTCTCTCTCTCTCTCTCTGTCCCCATCTGCCTCTGTGGCTTGCTCTCAGTCTCTCTCTGTATCCCATCCCTTCCTTCAGAAATTCATTCCAGTGTGTCTAGTGCATTTTTCCTAGTCAGGAAGAGACAGGTTCTCTGCCACTGTAGATTTTTGGAAGCTTCCTCATCCGAGCCACCTCTTTCATTCTGCTCTACCTCCTGCTGCCCAGACGGGTCAGGGTTATGCACTTCGCTTTCCTAATATGACTTACAGCTCTGGCCGCAGTCCAAACCATGGCTCCCCCTCCACGGAGACCCACCATTTCTCCTGCCACATTGAGCTCCAGCTTTTTCCTTCCTCTTTTTTCATTTCATCTGCATTTCCAGTGTCCCATCTAAACTATTCTCATGGGAAGATTTTTTTACTATAGAAACCCACCCTCTCCCAACTCCCCTTCCCCATCTGGTAAACCGCTCTCATCCTGCAAAATTTCCACCTGCTCTGGAACTTTGTCACAACTGCTCTGTTTTAACAAATACACACTGTCTTCCAGGGTGGTGGGATAAGTGTGTAATGATGGGTAGTAGCTTTTTTTTTTTAATTTTTATTAAGGTATCATTGATATACACTCTTATGAAGGTTTCACAAGAAAAACAATGTGGTTATTACATTTGCCTCTATTATCAGGTCCCCCCCCAACCCCATTGCATTCACTGTCCATCAGTGTAGTAAGATGCCACAGAGCCCCTATTTGTCTTCTCTGAGCTGCACTGTCTTCCCCGTGACCCACACACCCCATGTGCACTAATCATGATACCCCATAATCCCCTTCTCCCTCCCTCCCCAACCCTCCCCTTTGATGACCGCTAGTCCCTTCTTGGAGTCTGTGAGTCTGCTGCTATTTTGTTCCTTCAGTTTTGCTTCATTGTTATACTCTACAAATGAAGGAAATCATTTGGTATTTGTCTTTCTCTGCCTGACACTTCACTGAGCATAATATCCTCCAGCTCTATCCATGTTGTTGCAAATGGTGGGATTTGTTTCCTTCTTATGGCTGAATAGTATTCCATTGTGTATATGTACCACATCTTCTTTATCTATTCATCTACTGATGGACACTTAGGTTGCTTCCATTTCTTGGCTATTGTAAATAGTGCTGCGATAAACATAGGGGTGCATATGTCTTTTTGAATCTGAAAAGTTGTTTCCTTTGGGTAAATTCCTAGGAGTGGAATTCCCAAATCAAATGATATTTCTATTTTTAGTTTTTTGAGGAACCTCCATATTGCTTTCCACAATGGTTGAACTAGTTTATATTCCCACAAGCAGTGTAGGAGAGTTCCCCTTTCTCCGCATCCTCCCCAGCATTTGTTGTTCCTAGTCTTTTCTATGTTGGCCATCCTAACTGGTGTGAGGTGATATCTCATTGTGGTTTTAATTTGCATTTCCCTGATGATTAGCGATGTGGAGCATCTTTTCATGTGTCTGTTGGCCATCTGGATTTCTTCTTTGGAGAAGTGTCTGTCCACATCCTCCACCCATTTTTTAATAGGGTTATTTGCTTTTTGGATATTGAGGCATGTGAGTTCTTTATATATTTTGGATGTTAACCCCTTGTCAAATGTCGTTTACAAATATATTCTCCCATACTGTAGGATGCCTTTTTGTTCTGCTGATGGTGTCCTTTGCTGTACAGAAGCTTTTTAGCTTGATGTAGTCCCATTTGTTCATTTTTTATTTTGTTTCCCTTGCCCAAGGAGATGCATTCAGGAAGGGCAGTAGCTTCTTAAAATAAGATGCAGAGAAATGGTCTGATGTCATCATTCATGAATGTAAATTCATGCAAGAGTGGGAATTTGTTCATCAATGGAGACTCCTCCCCTCTCCCTCAGGGCGACTTTTACTTGTCAAAGGAAAGAGAATCTTATCAAGATACTGAATCCATTTGATTCACTGAGCTACAGAAGTTTGGAGCACCTCTTCTGTGAGAGTTTTTGCAAAGAAGGTGCTTTATTCAAAAGGCTTCTGTGCTAGAAAAAAGCCAAAAGTTTCAGAAGAGCAATTAAAAGCTGTGGAGTAGGCAAGGCAAGATGAAGGCCACGTTCCCCGGTGAGGCAGACAGGTGAGGGAGGAAAGGGTTTGTTAGGATCAGAGGAGATGGGAAGGCAGCACCTGGCTGGTGCAGAAATCCCAGGTTGTCTTTCTGTGTAGAGGGGTGGGAAAACAGTATAGTCTTGCCCTAAAGCTTTCTTTAAACTGAAGTGTTTTACCCCATTATCTGATGCCAGCTTTAAGTTAGAGAAGACACCAGAAGGAGTTACTGCCCAGAAGGACAGAACTATTTTGTTTCCACTGTACACATGGGGGAAATTACCAAATGTGGAAACTGAATGAGAAAAAAGTTGAAATAGGATCCAGTAGAGGCAAGAACCTTATTCAACACTTCAGTGACTAGTTCCCTGAGAATGCACAACCCAAAGTGCTCAGAACTACACAGAAATTCTGTTACTTTCATTATCTCCAAGAGAAGAATAACTATCCTTAATTGTTATGCTCTAGACATGATTCACAGCTCTAAAAATTACTGTAATCCTGCAAAAAAGTATATTTTTATGCCCATTTTACAGTTGTGGAAACTAAGGTTTTATGAACTGCAATGAAAATGGAAGTTCCTATGGCCAGGATCCTCACCTGACCCTAAACTACTTGGTGATGTAATTGGCCTACTGTTAGGCTAATACTTACATACACTTTAGCAATGAGCCATTATTGCCAGTTTTACTGCATAAAGAGCTCCACCCAGTGCCCTGCCTAGAGGCAGAGACTGAGATGGATTGTGGGCTTGCCAGCGGCAGACGTGATTCCAGCATTCAACCTGCCACTATGAGAATAAAGCTTGGCATAAACCCTTTTACCCCCAACTTCCACTGTTGTTATTCAGTCTCACCGAATCCAGCATGGACTTGGCCAGGGGCAGTCCAGCTCAGGCAAGACACCAGCGAAGAAGCTGGTAGAGCCAGGACTCAAAAGCCACTCGATCTGATTCGAAAACTGATGTTGTTTCACTCTTTAAGGATAGTAAGTTGCATATATCCCTCCGTATGTCCCTCCATATGCTGTAATTTTACAGACTGCTGACCACAAGCCCACTTGTTCCTATCTTTAGGAATTAATATGAATGATAGCCCCAACTCAAATGCTTTGCTCCATTGCCATTTCTCTGGATGTTAAGACAGTAAATGCAAGTATTTCAACATTATTAATACTCTGAATGAAAGCTTCAACTGGAAACACAGAAAAGGATCCTTCAAGAGAGAAATGCTAACCTGACGATTTTTGATGAAACTTCTGAAAATCACTTGTACCCATGGTTAGCAATCCTGGCTGCACATCGGACTTAACCTGGGGAGCCTTTTAAAATAAATGCCCAGCTCCACACTGAGGGATTCTGTTCAGTGGATCTAGGGCAGGGCTCAAGAATTTCTACTTAAAAAAAAAAAACTGTTCACATGATTTTGATCTGTAGCCAGAGCCAGTGCCCCCAGAAGCATGGTAAAAACAGACTTCAGATTTCCTCTCCGCTGTCTCACTTGCAAATGCAATCACAAGGCAATCAAAGGGAGTCACAAATCCCTAATCCGGAAACTCTTCCAAAGCAACACAAAGCAATCATGGAATCGCTTTCTTTTTTTTTTTTTTTTTAATGGAGGCCAAAACTAAGCATAACTAGAGCAGGAAACCACCAGATGTGAATATATTAAGCTTTATTTTAAGAGATGGGAATTGGAAATTGTTTAAATACTAGATAGAGTGCTGTGAGCTGACAGATGGTGAGCGGCCAGGGGAAGGCAGCTTGGCCCAGCATCTACCTTAACCCTGGTCCCCATCACGGGGGTCGCTGTGCTGTGTCTTTGGCAGGACTGCTTGGCTGTCCTTGAACCGCTCTTATTTTAATCCATACCTGATCTCTAAAAATGGACCAGGTCTCAAATGCTACTGTGTTCAGAACCATAATTCGACAGTAATGCCCTGAAACATGTTATACCCACATATGGAAACTCCTCGTCATCCCGTCATTGCCAAAATCCATAAAAGCCATGAGTTTCAGAGCCAAAAGCACAGACTGCTGGGAGAATGGGAGCAGATCCCGTGGGCCATCAAATGTTGGAAAGAGCCATACATATACCATTCGTTGTGGTCTTCATTTACAGCAGTGTCCAGACTCTGTTACCACGCCAAGGATCCCCTAAAACTAGAGCTGTGTCTGCCTGCTGCAAAGCACTGTGCCCTGGTGTCCACTAGATCTGGTCCAAAGGCCTTCCGGTGTCTCACAGGAGTGTGCTTCAAGAGTCTGGGGTACGCATTTGTGGTTCACAGGGAGAAAGCCAAAACAAGTCTCCGGTGAGCAGGGTTGGGTGGTAAGCATAGACAGTCATGTAAATTCAATGGATAAGGTTTTGGAAGCGGCTGTACTGAACACCCCGACAGCCATTTCTTCTATGCGCTGCTATCCCGGGGAACGCAGCCCCCCCACTGTCTGAGCAGACTGGTGAAGCAGACTTGTCAGATGTGAAGCATACATAAGAATTAGCCTGATAAATCTGGGGTGCAGAGAGAGAACAGGATGCGAGTAGGAACACAGTCCATTCCCGGAGATGTAAGTTCATGGTAACGAAAATGTAGGGTGACAGAGTGAGAAAATCCCAGGACTTAGAGGTGAGACTGGGCAGGCAGGCCTCAGTTAATTGAAATGGCCTCATAAAGCATGTCAGGGTAAGACTTTATTCTAGAAGCAGTAGAGTATATTTGATGGGCTTTAAGTTGGGAAGTGATATGAGAGAACTTGCATTGTAGAAAGATTATTCTGGCCAGGAGAATGGCCTGGGTGGGGGTATAACCAGTAAGAAGAGAACAGTTAGGAGGCAAGGCGGGAGATAACGGGAGGCAGGATGAGAATGAGAGTCTGGTGCAGAGCAGAGAAATCAATGGGTTCCACAGGAAGTGATGTTAGCAGGACTTGTGAGGGTTAATTTGACTCAACCACACTGATCCATTAGGTCAACTCCACTCTCAAAGGCCTGTTTCCTACAAAGTCCTAGTGAAAAACAATTCTGTTTGGTGCTAATCAGAGATCCTATGAGGAAGCAGAGTTGAATCTCTAGTTGCAGATCTGTTTTCTTAACGAGGGATCTGCACATTACAGCCCTCAGGCTAAATTGGGCTAGCTGCCTACTTTTTAGTCTGCCAGCTAAGAGTGATATTACATTTTTAAGTGATGGCATTTTAAATAGTTATATAAGTACCTACATAATAGCCTTCATTCTGCCTCTTGACACACAATCCCCAAAGCCTAAAATATCTACCATGTGGCCGTTTAAGAAAAAGTTTGCTGACTTTTGCTCTAAATGGCCTGAAGACACAGCCAATCCCACTTCCTAAAACCTTTTCAGCAGCCCTGCGGAAGTATTTTTCCCTCCTCACCCAGGCCATCTGCCATCTGCTGGTGGGACAGGGCTCACATGGAATCAGGAGACCCCCTTGGATTGGGCTCTCTCTCTCTCAGGTGCTCAGCGTCTCTGAGGCCAGCCCCAGGAGTCTCTGAATACTCCATCCACTGCTGGCTTTGGCGGGGGCTCCGAAGCACGGCATGTGAACCCTGGCTGTCCCAGGAGATGGGCTTTGCAACCCGCAAGTGTAGGGCTTAACTTCCCACGGGACAAACTTTGACCTGTGGGAGACAAAAGACAGAAGGGAACCCACAAATACATTGCGTCTCCTTTCCTTCCTGCAGTGGACTAGTCATTCTGAGCATGGCATCTCTGTGTAACCCATCTAGAATCATCCCATGTCCTCAAGCAACTAGCTGTGTCCCTCCTGGAGGAGCTCCTCTTACTAAATGTCCTACTGTCCAACTGAGACCTGGGGAAGAAAGCTAGGGTCATGTCTGACAAGCCAGATATGCTCCCACGGCTTGGGAACTTCCAGGCGAGCAGAGGGAAGGGAGGCCAACCCTCTGTTCGCCACTCAGCTGGGTCTCCGGTCGCTGTCCCCCCTCCATCCGAGTCTGGAAACACCCCTTCCGTGCCTCCTGGGGCACACCCTATACTAGTCAGCAGGGAAAGACAACAGCAATAGTGTTCAAATCAGAAAGGGAGTTTATGGACTGAATGTTCGTTTCCCCCTAAATTCAGAATGTGAAGCTTTCATCCCCAGTGTGATGGCATTACAAGGCGAGGCCTTTGGGAGGTGATGAGGTTTAGGTAAGGTCGTGAGAGTGGGGTCCTCCTGATGGAATTAGTGCCCTCTTAGATACCAGAGAACCCGCTCTCTGTCTCTCTCTCTCTCTCAGAAGGTGGTTATAGGCAAGCCAGAAACCTGACCTACTGGTGCCCTGACCTTGGACTTCCCAGCCTCCAGAACTCTGAGAAATAAATGTCTGCTTATGGTGTATTGACATACCCAGCCCACAGTATCTTGTTATAGCAGTCTAAGCTGACTAATACAGGGGGAAATCACTACATAAAACAGAAGTGGGTTCAGCAACCTTTCCAATGTCCTTTAAGCCCTGGAAAAACAACAGCTGCCTTGTTCTGATCCAATCTAATCTTCCAGAATTTAAGTTCCTTAATTCTCCTGCTTGGCCTCGATATAGACAAAGGAAGCACATGGCCTGAGCTGAATCAGGTCGCACTGCCCTGCCAAGTCCCAGGCCTGACTCCACAGCCAGCAGATCCACGTTCCTTCAGGCAGCTCCCTTGTCACCTACCTGGGCCCGTGGGATCTGGGCACGAAGTAGGTGAAAAGTGAGTGTGTCTGGGAAAGTGGAGTCTAAAGGGAAGGTGCTTTCTCTTCTCAGGAGTCACTTCGGTTAGACTGACTCTACTATCCTCCCCAGAGTTAACACACAGGCAGTTGAACGCCTGATGGAGTGTGCTGTCAATGGCTCCAGGAAGCTACTTTTCACACCAGACACAAGCCTGGGTCAGAGTGGGGAATTGCTGGAAAACTGTTTGCTTTAGGGCACACGAAGTTGACGAGGAGATTAATGTATCATTCCCCACCCCCCAGTTTATTTACTTTAATAGGAAATCTAGAAGATTAAGAAACACATAAGGAAGAAAATTTTAATTACCTCACCAAGCAGAAAAGACTATTATGAACATTCGATGTATTTGCGACCATACTTTTTTCCATGTATACTGGACTATAAACTCCACAGAGGCAGGAACTGAATGAGTCTTGCTTTGCTCTAGATCCATGGCCCTGGGTGTCTGTCAGATAAAAGGCACTCCATTCAAACTTACTGAATAAATGACCACATAAATATGCATATTTGTGTATATGTACATTTGATTAAGCTTATATAATTTAAAAAATTAAATTCAATCCACTACAGTTCACTTAATGTTTTTTTCACTTAATATCATAGCATAAATATTTTCCCATGTCAGTAAATAGCATCCTATGACAATATTTTTTAATAGCTGCATAATTTTCTATTGCATGGTTAAGCCATGATTTATTGACCCTTCTCCACTCAATGCACGCTTTGGTCATTTCCAAATTCTTTTGAATTATCAGTAAGACTCTGAAAAATATTTCTAGACAGGAATCTCAGTGAGTAGCAGTCTGTGCAGAAATTGGGCTTTTTACCATCATAGTGGGAGGAGTTTGGGCCATAAAGTGATGGCCAGTCCACTGCCTGGGACCATCTCATCAGCCCTGGGTAGGCCACTTCATTCAGCTTCTCTCGCACATCACAAGTCAGGTCAGACCTGCAAGTCTCGGACTGCAGGTGTTCGATCACCAATTTCAATTTTATGTCAGTTACATCTCACATTAAAAAGTCAACTCAGTTGGGTGATAAAGGTGTCTGAACCAAAGGATGGTTCAAAGTTGATATCATCAGTCTTACTCTTAACCAAAGAACACTAAAATAGAAATAAATAAAGTGCCCTCCTCTCCTCAGACAAGTTCAAAACACATATTCATTCCATGGAAAGTGTCTTTAAATCAAAGAAAAATGGACTAGATGACGCAGATCCAAACCTAAGTATTAAATGTATTTTTTCTAATGAAATCTATACATAAGTTCTCCATATTACATTTAATCGAACATTCTTTATGATTGTCTATGACACACCCTATGAGTCCATTCAGCAAACCCATGAGTTGAAGCTGCCTCTTGAATTTTCCGCTTTCAGCTGAAGCAAAGCAAACCAGATCTTTAATGGCCAGAAGTTTCTATTCTAAGATGCAAATGGGATCTTCACGGTATCATTTTGCATTCTGGTCCCATCACAGAGGTAAGAGAAGGTGGCCAAGAAAGAAGCAAAGGGAGGGGGGTCCTTTCTCAGCCAATGTCACCTTCTCTTCTCTCCCAAGTCCAAACTCACCTGAGGTCCTGGTCTGGAGAAAGGGTGTCAGATTCCAGGACTGGAATGCCATATAAGGCAGAGAGCATTCACTGTCTTTCTCCAATAAAATGTTTGGGTATAGATGTTGTGGAAGTGACTTCAGACTGTATCTGCTTCAGAACCACTGCCACCGCTCTTTGGTGAGCCAAGTCAGGAGGGAGGTGTCCTGCATCTCTCATGGAAGCTTCCTATAGGAGTCCACCTAATGCAGAGGACTGAGGCCATTTCCAGTGCCACCGTATATCCTGCTGAAGATTCTAAAGAGACTAGACATGTTCAGCAAGAAACTCAGTTTTTCCGACTGAAAAATAGAGAGATTGGACAAGGCAGCAAAAGTTTTCATCTTCTCAGCTAGTTCTGATTGCCTAGTGGTAATGTCCCAGAGTGCTAAGAGGCTACCAGGCCTCATCCAGAGCACAGAAGGAAAAAAGTCTTAGAGTCACAGAGCAGTGGAGCCAGAAGGAAAATCCCTGTGAATCCCGGAGAGCAGGAGTTTGTCTGATTCATCTTGTAACTCCAGTGGCTGACATAGTGCCTGGCTCATGGTGGGCCCTGAGGACCTGACTGAATGAATAAACAAAAACAAGAGTCTGACCACACGGTTGACTTTCAAGAAAGTTGTTACGGCTGGGTGCAAATAAAAGGAAATCCTCTGCATATAGAAAACATATTGCCAACCCTTCACAGACGTCCCAAAGTACCCCAAAATGAAAAACACCTCACCAGGGACAGCAGGGAAGAGTCATAGGACAGGAGAAACAGTGGCGATGTCATCTCTCTTCCATCTAATGTTCAGTCAGCACCCACTGGTGCCAACATTCCTGGAGCAGCTGGAATAAGGGATTCCCAGGAGCCCACAAAACTGAAGGAGTCATCGGGCTAGCCTTCCTACCCCGTTTATTTATTCAGGATGAATGCCGTCCCCATTTCGAAGAGCCAAAACCTTAGACACCTTCACAACCTCATCCGTAGTTAGAGCATGAGTATGACCTGATCGAGAGAGGTTTCGTCTTCAGTCAAACAGTGTTTTGTTTAGATGAGTCCTGCGACTGTGGCCATCATCTGTTAACCATGAGGTGACAATTCTAAGAATGAAGCCAATACCCAGAGGAAAGTAGAAGAGAAAGATGGAAAACCCAGGTCCCTGGTGATGCTGCTGAATGATGAAATGACCTTGAAATGCCTTGATTCAGGAAATGTTTGTTAGGGATGATCATAAAATTGTATTATTTAAGCTGCTTTTGGTTGGGTATTCTGTTGCTTTCTGTTAAAACATTCTGTTGGATGTACCCAAGTTCCATGGCCACAGAAGGGCTGTGATAGGCATGACTCCAGGAGCCAGCTTGCCTTTGGGGGCTGGTAACCAGGTCTTTAATACTAAATTAGAAGTTTTTCCCTAGAGGCACATGGGAGCAATTGCTACAACCCAAAACTGGCTGGAGCAACACATTATAGGCTGTGACTGGGAAAGCCAGGATGAGGGAAAGAAATAGTTCCAGAAAGGAATCATCTGTAGAAAATGGGGAAAAATTGAAATTTGTGTGTTTCCCTGCTTCTTGTCCCCCAGAAGATTTTTCCTGAGACTATGGGGGAAAAAAAATCAAAGACCATCAAAGTACAACAGATTACTACTCTATTTATAGCTTATGTGTGGTAACCTGCCAGCAACACCATTTACATCCTTATTTTCTTTTCTAATCACCATTTTCCTAGGTGAGTATTGTAACACAGCGTGTCATCAGCAATTCCCACAGGCAAAAATGAGAACATGTCACAGAGAAGAAAGCTAAATTAGAAAAGAGGCAGTACCATCAATCTACAAAAGGGAAGGAAGGAAGGAAGGGAGGAAGGAAGGAAGGAAGGAAGGAAAGAAATAAGAATCTCTCATTCTAAATACCAGAGTGAAGCAAACGACGCAAAAATAAGTCTGGTGCTCAGGCTGGTATTTGTGGTTCCCCAGGATGATTTCATCACTTAAAAGGCTAAAACAATCCATCAGTAGGAGGCAATGTGAGGTACTGGAAAGAGCACAGACTTTGGAGAAAGAACACATAAATCTGAATCCCACCTAAGCTACTTGTTATTTGCAAATTTTAGGCTAAAGGTCAAATGTCATTCATTTCCCTGTTGTGCCCTCAGAACCACTTCCCTTCTTTCTCTGTATTCACTGGAAAGTGCATTCCACAGACTCTCTTGCTGATTCAGGTCATTTTCAGAAATGAGAGGCATTGGCAGAAAAACAGAAAGGTAGAGGGTCTTACTCTCCTGCACCGTGCTGGGACGGACCTGTCAGCAGCTACCTCTCGTCCAGCTCCCTCCTGAGAGGCTGTCCCCACTCCCCAGCTCCCAGCCATCGCTATTGCTCTGGGTGGCCTTACCATCTCATTTGTGACTTATCTAGCTCTTCCACCACCTGAATAATCAGTTCTCTGTTTAGAAATTCCCTCTGTTTAAAATCCCAAGAGATGACTCTTTCTTGACTGGCCCTTGGCTGATAGGTAAGGAAGTCGGAAAACCAGCAGGTGGGAGTTAAAATGAATTAGAACATTCTTTGCCTGTGGGCTTGTAAACTGGCAAAAACTCCATGGACATAACTGGGGGACAATTATCTGTCTATCAAAATCACAAAAGCACATACCTTTTCTCCCAGTAGTTCCACTTCAAGAAATTTCTCCTATAGATATATTTGCACATGTTTAAATGATGTTTGTACAAGATTATTCATTGCAACATTGTTTATAAAAGTAAAAGATTGGAAACTACCTAAAAGTTCACTGATGGGCGATAGGTTAAATAGATTAGGACACATTCATAAAGTGAGCTAATATGCCGTCACTGAAAGAAAGAGGAAGTTCTTTATGTACAGCTAAAGATAAATCCCTAAGATATGAAAAAGCAAGGTATAGAGCAGTGCGTATAATGCCATCACTAAAGAAATAAGTATACAGAACATATTTACTTATATTCACAATGATTATCTCTAGCAAGAAACTAATATTGGCTACCTCTGCAGAAGAGACTCGGAAGATGGAAAAGGATTGAGAGGGAAGCTTCTCATTGTTTGCTCTTTAGTGTATTTAGCATTTGACAATATATGCCAGATTACATATTTCAAGAACATATAAAATTTAAAATTAAAAAATGCAGCTCTATGCTATTTAAAAGAGATACAACTAAAATACATACATGCATGCAGAGAGAGACAGAGAAAGAGAAGTTGAAAGTAATGGATAGAAAATATGTATTATGAAAAACTAAGTGAAAAGCAAAAGAATGCTGGGGAAGAAATCATATTAGATTTATTCCCAATAAAAAGTAAGGCAAAATCATTAATAAAGACCAAGAATGACATTATTTAAAACTTAATGGGAAAAAAATCTACCAGTCATGAATATGTATGTAACTAACCACTGTCTTAAATACAGAAATCAAAAATTTAAATAATCACAGAGAAGAAACTAATTTTGCCAATAAAAAAATTAGTGACAACATAGAATATTGGAGCAATAAAATCAATGAGTCTGAGTTAATAGATACACATGGAATCTCTCACCAACAAATGGAGACTCTACATTCTGCTCAAGCACATAGGGATCATCACCTCAGGAGACAGAAAAAAATCTCAACATATTTCAAAGAATCCATATCTTACAGGCCATCTTCTCTGACCACATGTTAATGAGAAATCAGCAATAAAAAGACCATGTCACAATTTTTTGGAAATTAAAAAATTCATTCTTTAAGTATCTCATAAACTCAACTAGAAATCACAGTGAAAATGACAAAATACTTAGAACCCAACAACAAAATGGAAAGTACTAAATATCACAATCTGTAGAAGAATATTTAGAGGGAAATTGATAGCTTGAATGTATCTATTAAAAAACAAAAAAGATTGAAAATAAGTTAATTAAACCATTCACCACTCAAAGCTAATGAATTTACAGAAAAGGAAAGACAGGATTCTGGATTAGAATATTTGACCACATGCATCTAATTTCTCTGCCTTCAGATGCTCCACTAAAAGTACAGTAAAGGGATTACTTAAAAGGATAGAAATGTACAGAATTTTTTATAATCCTTAAAAGAGCAGGAGAGGATTTCTAGAAAACTACAACCTTCCAAGGCTGACCCAGAAAGAAACAGAAAATCTCAACAGACCAATTACCAGCAATGAAATTGAACTGGCAATCAAAAACCTACCTAAGAACAAAACTTCTGGCCCAGATGGCTTCACCGCTAAATTTTATCAAACATTTAGTGAAGACCTAATACCCATCCTCATTAAATTTTTCCAAGGAGTAGAAGAAGAGGGAATACTTCCAAACTCATTCTATGAGGCCAGCATCACTCTAATACCAAAACCTGGCAAAGACACCACAGAAAAAGAAAACTGCAGACCAATATCCCTGATGAACATAGATGCAAAAATACTCAACAAAATATTAGCAAACCGAATTCAAACATACATCAAGAGGATCATGCACCATGATCAAGTGGGATTCATCCCAGGGATGCAAGGATGGTACAACATTCGAAAATCCATCAACATCATCCACCACATCAACAAAAAGAAGAACAAAAACCACATGATCATCTCCATAGATGCTGAAAAAGCATTTGACAAAATTCAACATCCATTCATGATAAAAACTCTCAACAAAATGGGTATAGAGGGCAAGTACCTCAACATCATAAAGGCCATATATGACAAACCCACAGCCAACATCATACTTAACAGCGAGAAGCTGAAAGCTTTTCCTTTAAGATTGGGAACAAGACAAGGTTGCCCATTCTCCCCACTTCTATTCAACAGAGTACTGGAGGTCCTAGCCACGGCGATCAGACAACACAAAGAAATAAAAGGCATCCAGATTGGCAAGGAAGAAGTTAAACAGTCCCTGTTTGCAGATGACATGATATTGTACATAAAAAACCCTAAAGAATCCACTCCAAAACTATTAGATCTAATATCTGAATTCAGCAAAGTTGCAGGATACAAAATTAATATGCAGAAATCTGTGGCATTCCTATACACTGACAATGAACTAGAAGACAGAGAAATCAGGAAAACAATTCCATTCACAGTTGCATCAAAAAAGTATAAAATACCTAGGAATAAGCCTAACCAAGGAAGTGAAAGACCTATACTCTGAAAACTACAAGACACTCATGAGAGATATTAAAGAGGACACTAATAAATGGAAATTCATTCCATGCTCTTGGCTAGGAAGAATTAATATTGTCAAAATGGCCATCCTGCCTAAAGCAATCTACAGGTTCAATGCAATCCCTATCAAAATATCAACAGCATTTTTCAATGAACTAGAGCAAATAGTTCTAAAATTCATATGGAACCACAAAAGACCCCGAATAGCCAAAGCAATCCTAAGAAGGGAATAAAGCTGGGGGGATTATGCTCCCCAACTTCAAGCTGTACTACAAAGCCACAGTACTCAAGACAATTTGGTACTGGCACAAGAACAGACCCATAGACCAATGGAACAGACTAGAGAGCCCTGATATAAACCCAACCATATATGGTCAATTAATATATGATAAAGGAGCCATGAACATACAATGGGGAAATGACAGCCTCTTCAACAGCTGGTGTTGGCAAAACTGGACAGCTACATGCAAAACAATGAAACTGGATTATTGTTTAACCCCATAAACAAAAGTAAACTAAAAATGGATCAAGGACCTGAATGTAAGTCATGAAACCATAAAACTCTTAGAAGGCAACATAGGCTAAAATCTCCTGAATATAAGCATGAGCAACTTCTCCCTGAATGCATCTCCTCGAGCAAGGGAAACAAAAGCAAAAATGACCTCACGGGACTACATCAAGCTAAAAAAGTTTCTGTACAGCAAAGGACACCATCAACAGAACAAAAAGGCATCCTACAGTATGGGAGAATATATCTGTAAATGACATATCCGACAAGGGGTTAACATCCAAAATATATAAAGAACTTACACGCCTCAATACCCAAAAAGCAAATAACCCAATTAAAAAATGGGCAGAGGATATGAAGAGACAGTTCTCCAAAGAGGAAATTCAGATGGCCAACAGACACATGAAAAGATGCTCCACATCACTAATCATCAGGGAAATGCAAATTAAAACCACAATGAGATATCACCTCACACCAGTAAGGATGGCCACCATCCAAAAGACTAAGAACAACAAATGCTGGCGAGGATGTGGAGAAAGGGGAACCCTCCTACACAGCTGGTGGTAATGTAAGCTAGTTCAACCATTGTGGAAAGCAATATGGAGGTTCCTCAAAAAACAAAAAATGGAAATACCATTTGACCTGGGAATCCCACTCCTTGGAATTTACCCAAAGAAGACAACTTCTCAGATTCAAAAAGACATATGCACCCCTATGTTTATTGCAGCACTTTTTACAGTAGCCAAGATATGGAAGCACCCTAAGTGTCCATCAGTAGATGAATGGATAAAGAAGAGGTGGTACATATACACAATGGAATACTATTCAGCCATAAGAAGGAAATAAATCCCACCATTTGCAACAACATGGATGGAGCTGGAGGATATTATGCTCAGTGAAATAAGCCAGGCGGAGAAAGGCAAGTGCCAAATGATTTCCCTCATTTGTGGAGTATAACAACGAAGCAAAACTAAAGGTACAAAATAGCAGCAGACTCAGAGAGTCCAAGAAGGAACTAGTGGTTACCAAAGGGGAGGGGTGTGGGAGGACTGGTGGGGAGGGAGGGAGAAGGGGATTGTGGCGTATTATGTTTAGTACACATGGTTTGGGGGATCACGGGGAAAACAGTGTAGCACAGAGAAGGCAAATAGTGAATCTGTGGCATCTTACTACACCGATGGACAGTGACTGCATTGGTGTATGGGTGGGGACTTGCTAATATGGGCGAATGTAGTAACCACATTGTTTTTTCATGTGAAACCTTCATAAGAGTGTATATCAATAATACCTTTAAAAAAACAGAGCAGGAGAGGCAACAACAGCAATAAAACATGGATGCTGGAAGGCAGATGGATGAATGATAATGATAACTCAGCAGACCTGATCCTCAGCTGGCAGTGAACAGAGCTCTGGACACACCTGGTTTACAGGGCAGCCACCTCACAGGCTGACACTGGCAGCGCCAGTTAATTCTGGAACAGAGAAGAAGGAGGGTACCAAATCAAGGGAGGTGGTGAAAGCCGTTTGGGAAACAGCCCATCCTTAGAGTCCCTCCTGTACTCTGCACCATGTGTGGTCGCCCAGGCAAACAACCAGAGACTCTTCTGGACCAGGGGCCACCGAGACACAGCAGAAGGTATGGGTATCTGCTGTGATCTGAAGGTTTGTGTGCCCCAGATTCATCTGTTGAAACCTAAGTGCCAAGGTGATGGGAGGTGGGGCTTGGAGCAGATGAGTAGGTGGGCAGTCTGAGAGAGGCCTGAGAGAGCGCCCCTGCCCCGCGGCTGTGACATTACAGAGAGAAGACAATCATCCATGAGGAAACAGGCACTCGGCAGGCACCAGATCTTCTGGCACCATCGCCTGGACTTCCCAGCCTGAAATAAATGTTTGTTGTTTCTCCATGGAGTTTATCCTATTTTTGACACAGCAGCCCCAGTGGACTAAAACAATACCCTGTCACAAAAGGGACAGTAAGTGGCAAACGCTAGTGAATCTTAAACTGTCCCAATCCCCTGCCCCCACTTGGTTAAGACAGAAAATGGGAACCCTTTTCTCCAGGGACTCTGACAGCACAAGAGGAAAAGTCTAAAACAACAGACGTCCAGGGTTTCTCTCACCCCCTATGTCACTCTACAGTCAAGATAAATGCAGACCAGTCTCACCATTCTCTCTATTCGCCATCTAGCTTTTAAATCTCCTACTCCTACGTGTGAGCAGGTAGCCCGGGATCACTTTCTCCAGAGGGGCTCTTATAAATGCTCAAGAAATCTGAAGCCACAGAATGACTTGGAGACTCTATTCATTGTATCTTCTCTGGCAGGGGCAATGGGCAATATTGCTTCTTAGCACAGTTTTCTCTGGACTGGCTACCCAATTGTGAAAAACCTACTTTCAAAATATACTAAACTGGGGGACAGAGAGCCTGTAAGATTGTAATGAAACTGAATGTGTGCGTATCCTTTCTCCGCCCTTCACTGCCCTGCCTGAGCCTTGGGGAGGCCAACCCTACAGATGAGGCCACCGGGCACCCTTTTCCTGCGTTGCTTTCTGAGTTTGACCAATGGGAAGTAACAGCAAGAGAATGGAAAGCAGAAGAGAGAGGTTGAGATATTTCTCCCCTGACCCCTTCCCACTTTGACAGCCTTGTGTCAGGGGCCACATCTGTCTCGTTCCTGGAGGCAGCCCCTCCCCCCGAGCTCCCAGGCTCACCTGGGCTCCACTAACTCTGTCCCCTCCCCTTGCCCCTTGAGGTGGAATTGGCTCAGTAGGGGAAAGTGGTGTTATGCAAAAAAAATGTTCCAAGCAACTGGTAGTCTTTATGAAAAATACAGTTGGAAGGCCTATACAACATAATGAAGAAAACATAAAATAATATATTTCTGACCTCTGGTGAGGAGTAGGAAGATTTCCTTTAAAAGACAAAAAAAAAAAAAAAAAGAAATGAAAAAAGAAGAAAAGAAAGAAAGAGAGGGAGAGAACAAACCATTAAAGTTCATTTTGTTACATGAAAATATAAATCTTTTTTGTTCACTGAAAGACACATTAAAAAAAGTCAGAAGACAAGGTACAGTCTGGGAAAAGATATCGGCAACACTTAAAACCAAAGAAGGGTGACATTCAGGAGGTATAAGGGATTCCTAGAAGTGAATACGAAAAAGACAAACACATCCATGGAAGGGGCACGGTACAGAAAGAGGCAAACTACAGAAAAGAAAAATAAGCATTTGGGAAGCATACTCCACAGCACGGATAATCAGGGAAACACACATTAAAATATCAGTGAGCTCAGACTGAAGGAAAAGGTGAATGTAAAAATCAATAAGCCTTCAAGCCATGAAATGACATGGAGGAACCTTAAATGCATGATACCAAGGGGAAGCCAATCTGAGAAGGCCACACACTGTATGATTACAACTTGGTGATATCCTGGAAAGTGCAAAACTATGTGGACAGTAAGAAAGATCCCTAGTTGCCAGGGGTGGGAGGTGGGGAGAGATGAATAGGCAGAGCCCAGAATTTTTAGGAGAGTGAAAATACTGTGTAAGATATGGTGATGGTGGATAATGATATTATAATCATGGACATTTTTCATTATACATTTATTGAAACCCATAGAATGTACAACACAAAGAATGAATTCTAAAGAAAACTGTGGATTTTGAGTGATAATGAGTTATTGTAGGTACATCCTTGGTAAAGAATGTCCCACTCTGGTGAGTGATGATGATAACGGAGGAGACCGCACATGTTGGGGGGATGGGGGTTATGGGAAATCACTGTACTTCCGGTTTTCTTGTAAACCTAAAACTGCTCTTCAAAAATTTGTCTTAAAAATGTTAATGTGGTTCTCCCAGCTGACACACGTGGCACCTGCCTGCGACCACTTCTATCGCCATGAAAAGACAGAAGAATATGGTCCAGTCAAGGATCACCCAGACAACCCCAGAGAGAGGGCCTGGTGGGATAGATTTAAACAATCTTCCTGAAAAAGAATTGAGAATAAAAGTCATAACCATGCTGATGGACCTACAGAGAAATATACAAGAGCTAAGGGAGGAAGGGAGGAGAGATATTAAAGAAATGAAACGCTAGATTGATATGGCTGAAGAGCAGACTGGACGAGGTGCAAGAGACTGTTAATGGAATAGAAATCAGAGAACAGGAATACAGAGAAGCTGAGGAAGAGAGAGATAAAAGGATCTCTAGGAATGAAAGAATATTGAGAGAACTGTGTGACCAATCCAAAAGGGACAGTATTCGCATTATAGGAGTACCAGAGGAAGAAGAGAGAGAAAAAGGGATAGAAAGTGTCTTTGAAGAAATAATTGCTGAAAACTTCCCCAAGCTGGGGAAGGAAATAGTCTCTCAGACCATGGAAGCCCACAGATCTCCCAACACAAGGGACCCAAGGAAGACAACACCAAAACACAATAATTAAAATGACAAAGATCAAAGACAAGGACAGAGTATTAAAGGCAGCCAGAGAAAGAAAAAAGATCAGCTACAAAGGAAAAACCCATCAGAGTATCATCAGACTTCTCAACAAAAACCTTACAGGCCAGAAGAGAATGGCATGATCTATTTAACGCAATGAAACAAAAGGGCCTCGAACCAAGAATACTGTATCCAGCACGATTATCATTTAAATTTGAGGGAGGGATTAAACAATTCCCAGACAAGCAAAAGTTGAGAGAATTTGCCTCCCATAAACCACCTCTACAGGATATCTTAAAGGGACTGCTCTAGACGGAAGGACACCTAAGGCTAAAAAGATGTCACCAGAGAAAATAAATTCATAGCAAAAAAAGCAGACCATCCAAATACTAACTAAAGGCAAAAAGTAAAATCAACTATCCACAAAAACAGTCAAAGGAAACGTAAAAGAGTACAGAATAAAACATCTAGCATATAAAGAATGGAAGAGGAAGAGTAAGAAGAGAGAGAAATAAAGAATCATCAGACAGTGTTTATAATAGTTTAACAAGAGAGTTAAGTTAGACTGTTAGATAGTAAAGAAGCTAACCTTGAACCTTAGGTAACCACGAATCTAAAGCCAGCAATGGCAATAAGTACATATCTATCGATAATCACCCTAAATGTAAATGGACTGAATGCACCAATCAAAAGACACAGAGTAATAGAATGGATAAAAAAGCAAGACCCATCTATATGCTGCTTACAAGAGACTCACCTCAAACCCAAAGATATACACACACTAAAAGTGAAGGGATGGAAAAAGATATTCGATGCAAACAACAGGGAGAAAAAAGCAGGTGTTGCAGTACTTAGACAATATAGACTTCAAAACAAAGAAAGTAGCAAGAGATAAAGAAGGACATTACATAATGATAAAGGGGTTAGTCCAACAAGAAGATATAACCATTATAAATATATATGCACCCAACACAGGAGTGCCAGCATATGTGAAACAAATACTAACAGAATTAAAGAAGGAAATAGAAAGCAATGCATTCATTTTAGAAGACTTCAACACACCACTCACTCCAAAGGACAGATCAACCAGACAGAAAATAAGTAAAGACACAGAGGCACTGAACAACACGCTAAAACAGATGGACCTAACAGACATCTACAGAACTCTACACCCAAAAGCAACAGGATACACATTCTTCTCAAGTGCACATGGAACATTTTCCAGAATAGACCACATACTAGGCCACAAAACGAACCTCAGTAAAGTCAAAAATATTGAAATTCTACAAACTGACTTCTCAGATCCCAAAGGAATGAAACTAGAAATAAATTGTACAAAGAAAACAAAAAGGCTCACAAATACATGGAGGCTTAACAACATGCTCCTAAATAAACAATGGATCAACGACCAAATTAAAACAGAGATCAGACAATATATGGAGACAAATGACAACAATAACACAAAGCCACAACTTCTGTGGGACGCAGCAAAGGCAGTTCTAAGAGGAAAGTATATTGCAATCCAGGCCTATTTAAAGAAGGAAGAACAATCCCAAATGAATAGTCTAAAGTCACAATTATTGAAATTGGAAAAAGAAGAACAAATGAGGCCCAAAATCACCAGAAGGAGGGACATAATAAATATTAGAGAAGAAATAAATAAAATTGAGAAAAATAAAACAATAGAAAAAAATCAATGAAACCAAGAGCTGATTCTTTGAAAAAATAAACAAAACAGATAAACCCCTAGCCAGAATTATTAAGAGAAAAAGAGAATCTACACACATAAACAGAATCAGAAATGAGAAAAGAAAAATCACGACGGGCCCCACAGATATACAAAGAATTATTAGAGAATACTATGAAATTCTATATGCTAACAAGCTGGAAAACCTAGAAGAAATGGACAACTACTTAGAAAAATACAACCTTCCAAGACTGACCAAGCAAGAAACAGAAAACCTAAACAGACCAATTACCAGCAACAAAATTGAATCAGTAATCAGAAAACTACCAAGAACAAAACCCCCGGTCCAGACGGATTCACTGCTGAATTTTATCAAACATATGGAGAAGAAATAATACCCATTCTCCTTAAAGTTCTCCAAAAAATAGAAGAGGAGGGAATACTTCCAAACGCATTCTATGAAGCCAGCATCACTCTAATACCAAAATCAGGCAAAGACACCACAAAAAAAGAAAATTACAGACCAATATCCCTGATGAACATAGATGCAAAAATACTCAACAAAATATTAGCAAACCGAGTTCAAAAATACATCACGAGGATCATACACCATGATCAAGTGGGATTGATCTCAGGGATGCAAGGATGGTACAACATTCGAAAATCATCAACATCATCCACCACATCAACAAAAAGAAAGACAAAAAACACATGATCATCTCCATAGATGCTGAAAAAGCATTTGACAAAATTCAACATCCATTCATGATAAAAACTCTCAACAAAATGGGTATAGACGGCAAGTACCTCAACATAATAAAGGCGTATATGACAAACCCACAGCCAACATCATACTTAACAGCGAGAAGCTGGAAGCTTTTCATCTAAGATCGGGAACAAGACAGGGATGCCAACACTGTTATTCAACATAGTATTGGAGGTCCTAGCCATGGCAATCAGACAAAACAAAGACATAGAAGGCATCCAGATTGGTAAAGAAGAAGTCAAATTGTCAGTATTTGCAGATGACACGATATTGTACATAAAAATCCCTAAAGACTCCACTCCAAAACTACTAGAACTAATATCTGAATTCAGCAAAGTTGCAGGATACAAAATTAATACAGAGAAATCTGTTGCTTTCCTATACACTAACGATGAGCTAACAGAAAGAGAAATCAGAAAAACAATTCCATTCACAATTGCATCAAAAAAGAATAAAATACCTAGGAATAAACCTAACAAAGGAAGTGAAAGACCTATACCCTGAAAACTACAAGACACTCCTAAGAGAAATTAAAGAGGACACTAACAAATGGAAATGCATCCCATGCTCTTGGCTAGGAAGAATAATTATTGTCAAAATGGCTATACTACCCAAAGCAATCTACAGATTCAACGCAATCCCTATCAAACTACCAACAGCATTCTTCAATGAACTGGAAAAAATAGTTCTAAAATTCATATGGCACCACAAAAGACCCCAAATAGCCAAAGCAGTCCTGAGAAGGAAGAATAAAACAGGGGGAATTATGCTCCCCAACTTCAAACTCTACTACAAAGCCACAGTAATCAAGACAATCTGGTACTGGCACAAGAACAGACCCACAGACCAGTGGAACAGAATAGAGAGTCCAGACATTAACCCAAACATATATGGTCAATTAATATATGATAAAGGCTCCATGGATATACAATGGGGAAATGACAGCCCCTTCTACAGCTGGTGTTGGCAAAACTGGGCAGCTACATGTAAGAGAATGAAACTGGATTACTGTCTGACCCCATACACAAAAGTAAACTCAAAATGGATCAAAGACCTGAATGTAAGTCATGAAACCATAGAACTCTTAGAAAAAAACAGGCAAAAATCTCTTGGACATAAACATGAGCAACTTCTTCATGACCATATCTCCCTGGGCAAGGGAAACAAAAGCAAAAATGAACAAGTGGGACCATATCAAGCTGAAAACTTCTGTACAGCAAAGTACATCATCAGTAGACTAAAAAGACATCCTACAGTATGGGAGAATATATTCAGAAATGACGTATCTGATAAGGGGTTGACATCCAAAATATATAAAGAGCTCATGCACCTTAACAAACAAAAAGCAAATAATCCAATTAAAAAATGGGCAGAGGATCTGAATAGACACTTCTCCAAAGAAGACATTCCGATGGCCGACAGGCACATCAAAAGATGCTGCACATTCCTAATCATCAGAGAAATGCAAATTAAAACCACAATGAGATACCACCTAACACCAGTAAGGATGGCCAACATCCAAAATGCAAAGAACAACAAATGTTGGTGAGGATGTGGAGAAAGGGGAACCCTCCTACAGTGCTGGTGGAAATTAAATTAGTTCAACCATTGTGGAAAGCAGTATGGAGGTTCCTCAAAAAACTCAAAATAGAAATACCATTTGACACAGGAATTCCACTCCTAGGAATTTACCCTAAGACTGCAGTAGCCCAGTTTGAAAAAGACATATGCACCCCTATGTTTATCGCAGCACTATTTACAATAGCCAAGAAATGGAAGCAACCTAAGTGTCCATCAGTAGATGAATGGCTAAAGAAGATGTGGTACATATACACAATGGAATAATATTCAGCCATAAGAAGAAAACAAATCCTACCATTTGCAACAACATGGATGGAGCTAGAGGGTATTATGCTCCATGAAATAAGCCAAGCGGAAAAAGACAGGTATTAAATAATTTCACTCATATGTGGAGCATAAGAGCAAAGAAAAAACTGAAGGAACAAAACAGCAGCAGACTCACAGAACCCAAGAACGGACTAATAGTTACCAAAGGGTAAGGGACTACGGAGGATGGGCGGGAAGGGAGGGACAAGGGGGAAAAAGGGGCATTACGATTAGGAGACACAGTGTTGGGGGGGCAAGGGGAGGGCTGTACAACTCAGAGAAGACAAGTAGTGATTCTATAGCATCTCACTACGCTGATGGACAGTGACTGTAATCGTGTTGGTGGGGAGACCTGATCAAGTGGGGAGTTTAATAACCATAATGTTGCACATTCAATTGTAGATTAATGATACCAAAAAAAAATGTTTCGTAACACCAAGTGTTGGTGAGAATGTGGGCAAATGGGACCTCACACGCACACTAGTAGGTGTGTGTGTCTACTTGGTGGTGTACATACTAGAAAAAAATATTTTGTTTGCACACTAAGAAACAGGTACTAGAATATGCATATAGTGTTTAGTAAAAGGCAATAAAAAAGGAAACAACATAAATACAGATCAAATGGAGAGTGGATATATAAATGATGTTATATTCATAAAATGGAATTCTATAGGGCAGTATAATTAAAAAACAGAACACAGAGAAATCTCCCAAAACAAAAATGTTAGATAAAAATGCAAGTTATTAAAGGTTCATATCAAATTACAACATGTATCTAAAGTTTAAAAATGTGCGAAAAAAAGGATATACACACATGTAGGAATAGTGTAAAACCATGCATGAGATTGAAAAATATCAAACTTAGGATAAAGGTTACCTTTGAGGAGAGAAGGTGTGAGAAAGAGGATGCCAGGAGAAAGGGGAGGGATATGAAATGGAGGCTTCCCGGGAGATACTGAGTGTAGCTCTAAGATTTTCTGGCAAAATATAAAAAGGCTTTCAATAGAATTAGGGAGCAGTTACATAAGTGTTATATTGTTCTTTGTGTTCTTCTGTGTGTTTAAGATATTTCATAGTGAAAATGTTTAAACCTAGTGTGATCTTAAAGGATATTAATAGAAATGTGACACCCACATGGTAGATTTGACTCCCGCTCTAAGCTGTACTGGGCAGAATGAATAGGAAGTACTGCACGCGAACTTGGACCACAGATAAGCAGGTGCTTGACTAGTAAGCAGTGACCGGGACCTGTCAGCAGGCACATGCTAGGTTCAGTAAAAAGCCAGGGGGATGCACCTGGGATGTTTAGCCAGGAGTCGGAGACTTTCTGAAATTTCACACGCACAGGGGCATGCCAGCAGCTCATGGAACGCCATTCTGGGAAGCGGCAGCGTGCCAGTGACCACTTTGTATTCCACAAAGGGTGCAAATTCAGACGAGAGACGATTGCTGTCCGGTTCCCAGCCTCACCCTTGTTGCAGGGCCGCTCGGGCAGTACATCTTCATCATGGACAAGTAACTGCCCTTTCTCTGAGACAACACACCCACCTAGAGATGCCCAGAGCCAAGCCTTCCAGACCTTGCCAGAAACGCACAGATCCCCCCGGCGGCCCCCTGCATCCCCTGAAAGGTACAGCAGCCCCGTAGCTAACTCGGAGTGTCGTGTGGTCTTCCAGGTCCTCAGAGTCTGAGCCCCTGAGGGCTGTGCGTCAGTGATTAGAGGCAGCGAGCTGTTTGCAGGCACTGGAACTAACCAATAAAGGGGCAAGCTGCCCCCTTTGTGACACGAAGGACAGCATTCTCTCTGACACAGTCAGCAACCAGCCCCCAATCATTTCTGCCCTATTAAACACTGTGAGTTAGTCCGAGGAGGCAGCTAATTTCCAATCCAACAAAAGAACCAGGGGGCCCGAAATCTGTTCTCTAGTTTTTGCCCCAATGGCCATGTACACCCACAGGCCAACTAACCCACCTCAAATATAACAGAACAAAACACATAAAAACAAACAAGCCATGGGATCCTCCGTCATGTGCACTTTTCCTTGTATAATAGTCACCCTTTTTGGAAACAGCCCAAGGGGCATGATTTGGATGCTCCGATATTTTGTGGAAAGGGTTTGGGATGGGTTTCCCCCTGACTCGGGTCTGCTTTCACTGCCTCTGGAAGGTCTGGCCACGAATGCCCGGGCAGCACCAAAGCACAGCTACAATCTTCCTCCTCGAGCCGGTGTTGCGCTCTGCCTAATGAGAGCCCCGCGCCCACATTTCAGACCAATTGATTCTGCGTGAATATGATGTGTCTCATTAATCTCTTCCATCTGCGGTTTCTGTGCATGAACAATCCTAATGGGAAATTCAAGGGCTGACACAGGATTTACTACCTGGGCCTCTGAGTCCAGAATTAATTTGTAAGGAGTTCCTATTCCTGCAGATGGGACACAGATCTAACAACAGGCTTTCCCCCAGTCACACAGACATTGTCAGGACACCCCTGTCTGCTGGGCACCATTCCCCTGGCCAGGGCCACACGGATGCTCATGTGTCAACCTGCCCTGGTATCATGAGAAGTCAAAAGCCGAATAGGATTTCCCAGACGGGAACAGAGAGCTGCCAGGTACCAGATGCAGGGCTTTTTCCTGTCCTATCGCCACCGCGGTCAGACCAGTTCACTGCTCAGCATACCCTCCACAGGCTCCAGACAAAAGTCAATGTCAGTCCATTTTATACTTGAAAGTGTTCACGTGCCAAGAACGAAATTGGCTACACTGCGGATCTGGGATTACTGACTACCCAGTCTTCCGGTTCACACATCGCCACGGCTAATCAACATCTTTGAAGGAAAATTAACACCTTGTGAAAAGCCGACCTAAAAACCCCCAGTATAATTAGACGAGGATAACGAAGTGTGCTCATTAGTTCAGCGAATTTGTGAAGCCCCCACACGTGCCATGCTTTGTGCTAGACGCTGGAACGCTCCTTGGTAAACGCAGCAGACACCGTCCATACGTCTGAATTGTGCAGTGCGGTCATGGATTGAGTCGTGCCCCTCTCCATGTTCACAGGTTGAAGCCCTCACCCCCAGGGCCTCAGCATGGCCTGATTGGAAGTGATAACCTTCACAGAGGTGACCAAGTGAAAATGAGGTCAGTGGAGCAGGCCTGCATTCACTTGCCTATTTGACCTAAAAGTAAAATCCTGGACTCCCATTGGGACAAAAAGAACTCTGGTGCTCTTGGCCTTTAGAAATTCAGCAAGTTTACACAGCTCCACCAGCTGATTTGTGGACAAGGTGGTGTCCAACAGTTACGGGGGAGGTGGTGTTTCAGAATCACAGAAGGTCGGCGCAGCGGGGTCCTTAGGGAGATGATGGACTCCACCTCCTCGTTGGACAGTTGAGCAAATGGAGCCACGGGCGATGCTGTGTCTGCTGTGCATCACCCCATCCCCGGGCTTCTGTGGGATGTGGGTGTTCATCTGTCATCCAGAACTTCTGGGTCTTCCCAGTGCAACCTCAGGGTGGCAGGGGGGACATACTCATGGCAACACGGCTGCCACCAAGGACAGGAAAGGCGCTCTCAAACTGTGTGCCAGCCCTGTGTGACTCTGTACTGCCTGCTCCAGGACGAAATGATGAAAATATATTTGTTGAACAACAGATTGAAGTCTAAATCTACCTCTTGTGGCATGACTCACTGTTCCTGCGTGTGATGCATTTTTCCACCCCTCTCTCTTCCTGAAAGAAGGGAGCTGGCTCCTCTGAGCAGTCAGGCTGGGAAGAAGGATGGCCACACCAAGCTAGTGTCTCGGGGGGCTCTGGGTGGAGCGCCGTCTTCCCAGGCTGCCTCTCAGCGGCACCCTACCCTGCAGGGCCCCCTGACGCTGCCCAGCTGTGACCGTGTGGACTCAAGTGTCTGGGGATGGGTGTGTAAACTGATGCAGGCTGTGTGGCCCTTGTTCTAAGCTGGCTCAGTCTGGCTTATCCATAAGAGGAGAGTTTCATCTGACTCCTGTTTCGATCTCTTGATTGATACTCAACTCACAGGAAGAAAGGGATTTTATTAATTGGGCATCTTGAAACCACAACATTCTCTCTCCAAGCCTGTGGATTTAAAGGCTCAGGCCAGGAGAGATGGATCCAGCTCTCCACCTGACGAATGCTCAATGGCTTTCTACTAGCAGAAGCTGCTGGTCCAGTGGACCATCATTCATTTTTCCCTCCAAGAGCAGGGCAGTTGGACTGGGTCACTCAAGCATATTCAGTTAATGATGCCCTTTTTATCTCCACTGATAGGACTGGGAACTAGGAACCCCCTGGAACATCAACAGGCCTCTTGGGGGGGGGACAAGGGGGACAGAGGTACCTGCAAAGCTGAATTGCAAATAAGAATTGCAAGACTAAATACACACACATACACGCACACAGTGTGTGTGTAGGTAGAAAAAGAGAAATTAGGAAAGAAAAAACGTATAATCAAGTCATATCTCTTTAGTTGTTAGGAATGTTCCTGAAATATTGTCAAGGGGGGAAACCAAAAAACAAATTGCAAACTAATGCATTTATTTTAATTATATTTGAGTAAAAACAAACCAATAAAGAATCTACTACATGTAAATATGCATTTGCATCTGTTTGGATGAGCAAGGGAAAAGCGTGGAAAGTAGACAGCAGGTGTTAGTATTGGTGGTTCAAGGGGAGGGACCTGAGATGGGAGCAGAGGAGATGATTCACTTTTATTTTTGCTTGATGCGATTTCCATTGTTACAATCAGCATGGATTACTTCTGTAGTGAAAAACATCAATAAAGGAAATTAGATAAAAATGAAAAGAAAATGTTCCAAATTAGCATATTTCTCTGTGCTTGGGAAGGAGAGAGAGAGAGAAGAAAGCAAGGTATAGAATAGTGTATATAATGTGTTTCATTGTTTCGTTATTCAACAAAAATTATTCATTGACATACATGCTAGTATGTGCATCAAATACCTTTCAGCACTGTTTGAAATATTTGTCATGGGTATGTAATTCTTTCATTTGTCAAACAAAATGTAATTATATTTTTGAATAACTATAATAATGAGGAGAAAATGTTGTGATGTATTAAACCAAAGAGCAGTATATCAAACTGCTTAAGTATTAAAATTTCTATAGTAAGGGAAGTGACAGGGGAAAACCACAGACAGAAGACAAGGAGGGGAAATGCCATAATGTCAACAGTGGTGGTTAAATTATAGGTGACATTTGTTAAATTAAAAATGGGTCCTGTGGGTATAACTTTATCTCGGATGCTACAGGGGTTGGCAGAGGTATTGCTGGGTTGTGGACAGCCAGCAGGTTCTAGAACCACAGAATACATGCCATATCCCTCTGAGGTCTCGAGTGATACCTTTAGCCCTAGCTAGGTCACATGAGTCAAAACCCTGTCTACCATGTCTCTGACCACAGGCAACATTATTAAAAAATAAGAGAACTCCATTGGAATTGACAGAAGTTAGGAATGTTCCATGCTAAACAGCTTCTTCGTACTCGTGATTCAGAATATAGACTATGGAGTTAGACTGCCTGGATTCGAAGTCCAGCTCCATTATCTGAATCAGGGGCAAGCTTCTTATCCTCTCCATGCCTCGAATTTTTCATCTGAAAAATGGGAATATAATAACCTATGACTCATAGGATATTATGAAGAGTCAATGAGTTAAAGAGATGTAAAAATCTTAAAATAATGCTTTGAGCACAGTGCTTTTATCCTGCTTGCTATTGTTCTTAGTATTATTATGATCCATCCTCATTGAAAAAGTGATGGCATTAATACATGATATGTCATCATTGCTTTCATGACAAAGTTGTGTCTGGAAAAGACACGGCTCTCTTCTGAGGAAGGGTTAAAACCGCTGGTCCTTCAAGTGAGGAACAGAGTCTGAATTGTGAGCTCCAGAAAGCCTTTCCTGAACTGGTGCTCCCATGCAGGCTTGGCTTTAAGAGCCCAGGGGCTCTATGGAGAAGTTATGCTTTGGGATGGGTGGTGGAGGCAAAGACATTCTCAACAGGAAACATCTCACCCTAAAGTCTTGAAATTTTCCCTAGAATATAGAAGAAACTTTGTACCATTTCAGCTCCTGAAGATAACTAACCAGGTCTGAACCACTTTTCATCTTTCAGGTCGTGGTCTGTGTGTTTCTTGCCATCATATCACACATAGTTTCATTCACGCCATGAACCAAAGTGGGCCAAAGAGGAAACTGTACGAGTGAGATACCGTTGCAGCCCCTGTGTAAATATACAGACAGGTGACAACAGCCACACGAATAAATGAAGGTATGTGAATACTGTGCCTGTAGATGTATGTTTTGCAGGTACTTAATGGTTATTTATGTGTAACTATGTGCCATCTATCAAATTCTGCTCAGGTAAAGCCCAGCATAACTGTTGTCTTCCACAAAATGACCCCCCAGATCCCACAGATACCTTGGAATTCTTAAGCCTTCTTAAATATTTTCCACTTTAATCATAGATTAACTGGCATTGTTTTAGGTGTTTCGTATGTGTTTCTTTCTCTCATCTTGATAAACCTCCTGATGATAAATGGTGTCAGGGGTTAAGCTGCCCTTAAATCGACTGCCTCCCTCTAGAAAGCTGAGCACGCTATGAAGTTCAATATAGAATCTTAGGCTCAGAAAATTTAGAGCTGGAAGGGCTCACATCTCCAAAGGGTTTCCTTCCAGAAGATGAGGAGCCTTATCTAACATCTCCTACAGAGATGACTATTGCATCTGAACTGAGGACCCTGCCAGTGAGCACACGCATACACACATGCACCCACACAATGCACCTACCCTAGGTCCACCTTGAAATCACATGGCCGCTGCCTGCTATGACAGCACCACGCATACCAGAATTCTGAAACCGGCTTTGTTCAGCCAAAGGGGGACCTAAAATATCTTCCCCTGCCTGCCAACGACAGGACTCATAAAACTGCTGGATGCTGTTCTCTGTCATTGTTTTTGCCTCACAAAGGCAATGGGAAGGCAATCCACTTTGACTAGCCTTGATGTCTCAGCCAGCAAACCATGGAAATTAGTTTCCTAGTTCTCGGTGCACAGCACTGTGTTGACATGTTAATCCTATTAGTCACGTCAATGGGGAAACTCTATGCACAGTTCTGGACCTTTATGCTCATCTACCTTCTCCATAAAATGTAAATAGGACTAAACATTTGGCCCAGGATAATGTTTCACACCATAGAAGGAAAAGAACTGCTGGCTGGGGGCAAGGGTGAGTGAACGCTGACCCCAGAAACAGGACCCAAGGCTGTGTTTCTTCCTCCACTAAGGAACCCAAAGTGAACCAGGAAATTGGTTCCCATGGCTTACCAACTGTGCCTTCGTGCTTTCCTTGCTGCATTTATAAAACACACCCAGAAGAAGGGAAAGGTCTTGACTGGTCACCCACAAACTTCTCGGTCCTGTGGGCTGATGGCCGGAAGTGCCAGAGGCAAGTGGGGAAGGACTGAGCAGCTGCGTGGCTGGTGGTCTGGCAGTGACTTTGGAGTTCTCCTGGGATTCATCTCTGAATAATCTCCACCTCCTCTTATCTGCATCCATTAGACTAAAAACTGGTCACGGTCAGTGTGCTTTCTGTCTGTATCCTGAGACTAGCAAAGAACTGGGCATGCTAAGTGTTCAAAGGGTGTTTGTTAAACTGGTTTGAAAGTGAACAGAGTAGACAGTGGGCAGGCTACTGTCCCTGACAGGAATCATCCCTTTCAAAATACCTTCCTACTTCCCACCAATCATCTCAGCTCCCTTTCCTTTCTCCACATCCCCATAGATGATCAGGTTGGCCCTGACTATGGATCAACACCCACCCAGCTCTCCTCCCATTTAGAAAACTTACATTTGTTTACAGATGATCCCAGATGACGCAAAGCTCCCCACTTTCCCAAAATATCATGCATCAAGACGCAGCCTGAATATAGATAGTAAATGATCACTGATATTCTGCCTAAAGGCCTTGCACAAGCTGCAGAAAGAATATTAATAACGTGTTCTGTATGCTTTCATAGCCTAGGGGAAGCCCCAAACAGACTGCAGAGCATCTTCAATGTCCTTTCTGGTTTCTTTCTGGGTGGAGGGCAGGCAGACTCTCCCCCCACAGACTTTCAGATTCAACCAAATACATTCACGGCAAGCTACCATGACCCAGCAGAAAGCACACAGGGATCTGAAACACGGCCAGGGAGTCTTCTTCCCAGTGAGGAGTGGGGTTAGTGTAATATAAATACAACAAAACCTTAAAACAGTTCTGAAATGACTCGCTTCCACATCTATTCAAACACAGGATATTTCTTCTTTCGTAACAGTTCATTATAATGACTATCAGAATATTTTGCCTCTCTTTCCATTTCTCCTTCCCAAAGTTTACTTAGAGCCCAGATTTCATTACAGATTGAATTATAAGCCCACATTGAATTATAGAATTGCAAGAACCTGGTCGAGGGTCCTAGAGAAATAATATCATTACTAAGTATCTTTTCAGTTACAGAACAATGCCTAGGTCTTTCTGTAACATCTAGCTATTTATAGTCTTATATTCCAATGAATGTTCAAAAAATATGCTGTAGTAGCTCTAGTTATGATTTATTTTTCAGCATTTCCTGAAACTGATTTTATCATAAAGTAAGTGAGATTGAGAAAGGGAAATATGTTTAAGGAAGGAACCGATATTTATCACCCAAAGTAGAGTCTGCTATATTGGGACTTTGGGAAAAATTATTCATTTTTCTAGCAAACTTGGAAACCATTTCTTAAGCCAATTTTTAGACAAGAGGAAGGATTTTCTGATTGTACTTTGGCTGGCCGTAATCTCCGAGAGGATAAGCCTTACAAGCACTTTATTGACCTAGCTTTTAAAACACACTCAGCATGAATCATTTCCACTATTTTAGTTCTTTTAAAAGAACATAATAATATGTTTAATGCATTAAGGAACAATAAAGATTATACAAATCAGTCAATCAAAAAGTACAAACAAGCCTCACTAAGTGGCAACGGTTGGCCTAGATTTGCAGTCTACATAATTGATCCTACATAAATGTTAACATGGTTGCGGTCAGTGATACTGAGGGCGAACCAGGGCCCTCTTCTGTGATCCCAGACCATGCAGCGTCCTTGCCTGTGGGTGTCTCATATTACACGTTGCTTAGCACCATAGGCCTTGTGGGTGGTGAAATACAAACCATCACCCTGGCAAACACACACACGTGTACTTCATAATACCCAGTGTCTCATTGCGCTTCCAATTATCCATTTCCTGAATCTCCCCAGCAAGGGCAACACTAAGGTTGAGTACCATAAAGTGCTTGCCTTGAGTACAAAATTCTTACTCAGTTATCAAGATAAATGTTTTATGCCATGTTTAAACACATAAAATGTAATGCAGTAAAAGTCTGTGATGGATAAAATATCAAAATTTTAAATAATAACGAGATCCAACCTGCACCTGCACAACCGTGCCTCACTTGCCCCACCCTAATCTTGGCCCTTGTTCCAATAAAACTTTATTTACAAAAACAGGCAGCCAGCCCCATGGGCCATAGTTTGCCAAGTTGACTTTTCTTTATACTGGATTAAAATATTATTTATCTTGATTACTGAGTTTTTTTGGTACTCCTTTAAATTTCACCTCCTCATCCTGCTCTATTCTCCCGCTAAACAGTAAATAATATAAGAGCGAGACCAAATGTTTTTTATCTCTTGTACTCAACAAGCTACATTCTTGGACATGATTCTCAGAACTCATATTTAAATTCACATTCAAATCATTGTCCTAAATTTAATCCTTAAATTTTTTGGTAAAAAATGACATTGTCCCTTAAAGAAAATGGTAATTTGTAGTTTGAGCTATATACAAATATAATCATCATATTTAATATGGGTATCCTACTTTTAGTAATTTGTCACAGGAAAGTAATTCAGCTAAGCAAAAAGATATAGGTATGAAAATGTTCATGGCAGCATAATTAATTCCTAAATTCAGGGAGCTGTTTAATATATTATGGTATATCTTACATATTAGGAAGGAATTAATTTTTTAAAAGATTATGTAGAAATGGAAACATTTTGTATGATAAAATAATAAATACAAATTAGCAAATACAAAAAAAATATGTATACTATGGAAAATAAGCCAGTGAATACAATTAAAAACATGCAAGACAAACTTTTAGGATAATGGAATTACATTTTCACAGTGTATACTAAATTATTCTTTCATCTCATTATTCTAGTGCTTCTACTAAAATAATTCTAATGAAAATTTATTTTGAATAAAATTCTCAGTGTGTGAAGGACAAGTCCAGTAACCACAGTATAGCTCCTCTTTTGATGAATATCCTCAGTCTGAGAACAAAAAACACCCTTTCATTTACTTTCAGCCAGTGAGTTCATCCTTGACTTTTTATTTTTCTTACTAAGCTTTCAAAATTGTCCTATTTATAAGCATGGCAAATACAAGGGGAAATCACATGGGCAGGATTTAAATATCACAAGTTTCTACTTCAAATGTAGATGAAAATAGAGATTAAGGCAATGTAGGTGGCTATAACAAGAGGTAAAGGAAAGAGGAGAAGTATCCTAGGGCAGAGATCAGCAAGCTATGATCCTTGGGCCCAGTCCAGACTGCACACTGAGAACGTTTTTATATTTTTAAAATACTGGGTAAGAAGAAGAAAGAGAAGGAGGAGGAAGAGGGGGAAGAGAGGAAATAATAGAGACTCACATGGCCACAAAGCCTAAGATATTTACCATCTGATCCTTTACAGAAAAAGTTTGCCAATCTCTGCTTTAGGAAAAAGAACACACTTCTATGTGTTACAAAGTCTGCTTTATTATTTTTTTTAATTAGTAGATTTTATTTTTTACAGCAGTTTTAAATTTACAGAAAAACTGAGCAGAAAGTACAGAGAGTTCCCATGTACTCCTTCTGCACCACTAGTTTCTCCTATTACTCATATTTTGCATTAATGTGGTACATTTGTTACAATTGATAAGCCAATATTGATTCATTATTATTATTAACTAAAGTCCATAGTTTACCTTTGTTGTTCTATGGTGGTCTACATCCTATGGGTTTTGACAGATGCGTAAGTCATGTGTCCACCGTAACAGTATCATACAGGAGAGCTTCGCTGCCCTAAACATCCTCTGTGCTCCACATCCTCATCCCTTCCTTCCTCCTTCCAGGGTGCCTGGCAACCACTGATCTTTTTACTGTCTCTGTAGTTTTGCCTTTTGCAGAATGTTATGTAGTTAGAATCATACAGACTTCTCAGACTGGTTTCTTTCACTTAGCATTCAAGATCCCTCTATGGCTTTTTGTGGCTTGATAGCTCATTTCTTTTTATCACTGAACAATATTCAATTGCATTTGTTGATGTAATCATATGATTTTCTTCTTTAGCCTGTTGATGTGAAAGATTACATTAATCGACTTTGAATGTTGAACCAGCCTTGTATACATGGGATAAATTCCACTTGGCTGTGGTGAAGAAGCTCTTTTTTTATATTGTTGGATTTGAATTGCTAATATTCTGTTAGAATCTGGCCTCTATGTTCATGAGAGACATTGGGCTGTAGATTCCTTCCTTGTAATATCTTTAGTTTTGGAGTTAGGGAAATACTGTCTTCATAGAATGAGTTAGGAAGTATGCCCTCTGCTTCTATTTTCTGGAAGAGATTATAGAGATTTGTTATCTTTTTTTTTTCTTTCCTTAAAGGATATGTAGAATTCAGTACAGCTATATAGGCCTGATCCTTTCTGTTTTGGAAGTTTTTAATTTGTCATTTAATTTCTTTAGCTGATACAGGCTTACTCGGCTTATCTATTTCTCCTTGTATGAGTTTTGGTGGACTGTGTCTTTCAAGGAATTGGTCTATTTCATCTAGGTTATCAAATTTGAGGGCATAGATTTGTTCATAGTATTTTTCCTTATTCTTTTAATGCCCGTAGGATCTGTAGTGATCGCCCCTCTTTCATGTCTAATATTAGTAATTGTGTCTTCTCTTTTTCTTCTTTGTTAGTCCAGCTTAAGGTCTATAAATTTTATTGATCTTTCTGAAGAACCAACTTTTGGTTTTATTTATAGTCTATTGATTTCCTTTTTTCAATTTCATTGATCTCTACTTTAATTCTTGTTATTTCTTCTGCTTACTTTGGATTTAGTTTCTTTTCCTAGCTTCCTTAGGTGAAGATTATATTATTGATTTTAGATATTTCTCCATTTCCAATATATGCATTCAATGCTCTACAATTCCCTTAACCACAACTTTTGTTGCATGCCACAAAATTTGATGAGTTGTATTTTTACACACTTCTGTACATTAACTAGTCTGCTTTAAACAAAACAAAAAAAGTAAACCACAACTGTACTATCATCCCCAATAAAAAGGTATTTTTTTTAGAGATTCTTTAAGCTTAGAAAAGACCTAATAGGGTGGAAGAGTAATGGACAAATAGGACAGTGTCCCACAGTGATTTTCCTGAACGAATTATTGTAAAGAGTGACTCATACATCTTTCTAATACATAAACACATGCCAAAGAGCTCAGACCAAAAACAGCCATTGTCCCTACTCCTCTTCGCCTGGTCTTTCTTTTTAGAAAAGTTATATGTTACTAAATTTTATGGTCTCAGGGTATGCTAGAGCCAGCTTGTACTTGCTCTGGAGAGTCCACTGTTAACCTGATGTCATCTTGAAATTGGCTATTTTGGAAGTATTTGTACCAGGGAAATGCACATTCCACAAATCAGGGTTATTTGGGGTATGGAGGAGGGTAGAACTGGCTTGCCAGCACACCAGTGCCAAATTATAAAACCTACAAATTCTCCTAGCTTTCTAAACTTACTGGGCACAAGTAAGAAACACAAACTATTGTATATGAAAACTGGAGGATCAAAAGCCACTATTCCTCCAGATGCCATGAATATGCCAGACCATCTGAGAAGAGGAATTCTTTCAAGCCACAATGCAAAATGTAGCTGGCAACAGTCCAAAATAGATTTTCTAAGAACACCCAGTTTGTATTCTGTAAACATGAAAAAAACATTCTTTGACCAACTTTCACAGGATTAAACTCAGAAGTGATTCATCCAAAGGCAGAAGCTAAAAGCAAGTAAAAATGGAACTTGGATTATTATATCCTCCACAGTGGTTCAAATCAAGGTTTTTCCCTAAGAATCAATTCATCCACAGAACCAGAACAAGGGCAATGCCTGAGGCTTAGGGTTTGGAGGGACTGGGCAGTAAGTGAGGGGGAAAAGGCTGGAAGAGGGAGAAAGGAGTTTCCTATAAAGCTAAAACCTTCGTGTCATTATACTTATTTGTATATAATCGCACATTCCTAACTATAATTTGAACAGACATCTGGCCCTACCATCTAATGACTACCAGAAACAGCAGAGATCAATTATTCTAAAACTAAAGTAACTATTTTTTATTATTTATATATAAACAAAAATTGTACAAAACAAGTGATGTCATTTCATTACTTTGGTGTGTATTTTACAAACTCATGAGTACAGGCCACACACATACACAGAAATGTGTAAAAATCTATCCATATCCTTCTTTCCAACTTCCTTCCACCTTCCTACAAAAATATAAATTTTTTAAAAGTCAGTAGAACTATTACTTGTATAGCACTTATGGTCTAGGACCATTTTCACAGACATTATCCCATTTACTTAGCATCTGATTTGTGTAAATATTATTTACATCCTAGTTTTACAGATGAGGACGCTGAGCCTGAGAGAGATTAACTGACCTGCCCAAGGTCACACTGTATGTCAGAGTATGAGTTCAGATTAAAATGTAGTTTGTTTTTAACTGGAGTCCTCTAATTCCCCTTCATCATACACAAACTCCTGTTCCATTCTGCCATGTCCCCTTTACGGCTGCCCCAGACATGTATCTTAACCAGACTGCATCAGTGGTGTTGAAGGGGAGCAGAACATGCCAGCCCAGAATATGCCACTTTGGCATAAAGGTTATTTTGAGCTGAAGGCAATTGAGAAGAAGCAGATACAGGAAAAGCTCCTGCCCCTCCTCTGCCTAAAAGTGGGATATAAATTTGCAAAGATGTCCTCCCTCCTCTCTCTACCAGGAAGGACAGAAGTTAATCACCAGAGACAACTCTAGACCCCAAACTGTATTTTTCTTTTGTTAGGATGTTATTTCAGCATAATTCTAACCACCCCTCCGTGTTACTCATCACTGTGTACTCCTGCGGGTATGATTGATGCACATGCTAACAAACCTTTGTTTGTTTTTCTCCGGTTAATCTGTTTACAAGGCCCCAGCCTGAGAACCTAGGATGAGTATAGGAAAAAGATTTTTTTCCCTCCCCTACAGTTTCATACAATAGCAATAGCCTTGGACCAAGAATTTTCTTGCTCTCTTTCTCATACCCTCCATGCTACACTGAGCATTAACCTGGAGGAGTGAAGGATTTGTTTCTGCAGGTAAGAAATGTGTCTGCCCAGGCCTAAAATATGATCAAGGAGAGGGCCCTTCTAATTCAGCCATATCCCCTCTGAGCACATGGGCTGCAGCCTGCTTGGGTTTGCTTCTATAAAGCACAGACAGTAGCATAGTTAATGCTCAACTTGGAATGCTTAAAAAGAGAGCTTTCACTATGTCATGGATTCTTTTTTGGACTTTCCTATACAGAAATAGAGAAAATAACATTTTAAGTCAAACAAGTTACTAAGACTGAAGTAATTTGCATTCCTGGAATGTCTAAATTTGCATCAGCTTATGTTATGTACCACTCAAAAAATTTGATTTCTGTAAAATGAAAACTACATATCTAGCATCATTGAAAAACTCTAGGTCATTCTGATGGACTTTTTTTTTGGTATGTTGAAGGATTTTTGTCTGGTTGTTATTACCACTTATTTTCGTGATCTTCATCAGCCACTTCCTCTGTATCTGAGACCTCATGCAAAGTATATTATTCAGGTCATAAAATGCAAATATGAATAAGGCCAGTGTCTGTGCTCATCTCAAATTCTAAGAATTTATGACCAGTTCTAGAAATTTTTAAAAATAGCATTTTCTTCAAGTGTTTTGAAGCCCATGCTAAAGTTAGCAGGGTGTCTTTGGATTTCGAGATTCCCTAGATTTTTAAAATGTACAAACATTGACAAGTATTGAGGTGATAGAAGTAGTGGAGAAAGGCTGAACTAAGTGAACTCGTCCTGTGAGTGGCTTCATTAGTGTCTAAATTGTCTAGATGCCCATTTAACTTTGTCTCAGGCAGAGAATCTGCTTCTAATTACAGACCCTATTAAAAAGCAAACATGCTATGAACAACTCAGCTAGCAATGCCAAGCACTGTCTATATTTCCTTCCGGACTGCCTCTGTCCAGGTATTTTGTTAAGGTGACACCTCAAGATAGCAGAAGTAAGATCATGATTCATTCTCCAATAGGGAGGGGAGCAAAAGTATTTTCTAAAGCTCCTATGCATTAAATATCCAGAACAGGTTAGCTGGGTGTTAAATTAATTAAACAAGGAGGCCATTAGACTGAGTTGCTTCTATGCAAGCAAACTAAAACCTAAGCCTGTACCTGCCTCAGGTTAAGAAATCGGAACTTAAGGACCATCAATGACAAACAGCCAACTAGGCTTTTCCAAATAAGGCAACCGCTTAGGCTACAGCCAATCAAATCATTTCTTGCTTTGCTTCCAGTTCTTCTCTATTACAGTCCTGACCTTAGCTGCTGTTGGTTGGGGTGCTTCCTACAGCTTCCTCTTTGTTGTGGCCTGCTTCCGTTTGATGTTTGCTCCAATGAACTCTTAAAAAAATTTCAATATGCCTCAGTTTATCTTTAATGTGAGAGAAGATAAATTGAATTGTTGTGTTGTTTAGTTCATTTAAAAATATTCCCCCCATCCTAAGTTTATTTAGCTGTGTGGGATAAAATTTTTTAAACAGACTGGTCCTTAAATTTAAGTACAAATTTGCCAAATTATTCCCTCTTTGTCTACCCATCACTAAGGGTTTGGGAGAGAACAGAAGGGGTTGAGTCTGCAACTCAAGACACGTTGCTTACTTGATACAAGGCCGAACCCTTTGACTGGTTAGATGGTAGCTGAGCTGTAAAGCCTGCCCAGATCCCCAAAGGGAGGTTGGGATGGGTTCATAGATGGGGAAGATCTGAGTTCTGAGATGCTCCTGCCAACTTCCTATTAAAGGAGAATTCATCAGTCTTAGAAAGATCAATAATACCCTCACCCTCATCTTCCCTAAAAAGCCACAGGGCTCTCTCTGTGTTTCAATT
The DNA here is from genome assembly GCA_032199065.1 of Smutsia gigantea. NCBI lineage: Eukaryota > Metazoa > Chordata > Mammalia > Pholidota > Manidae > Smutsia > Smutsia gigantea. The sequence continues at coordinate 138,009 of JAVSCE010016035.1, forward strand.
TCTTGATTGATGGAAAATCACTTCCTGTAGCCAAAAGCTGCAATTTCCCCTTTTCTCTAAAGACAGGACACACCCAGGGCCTTCTGTTTTTTTGATGATAGCTTGCAGTCCCTCATTTGACTCCCAAAGCCCACATTGTATTGCCCAAATTGATGAGTAAGTGCTTCATTTACAACCCAAAAGATATTTTTTAAGTGATGGAGGGAATTTAAATAGGTAATCCCAAAGAGCTCTCTGACTAGCAGAGAAACCAATTACTCTAATCCTGCTATTTTAACTCCCTGGGGTGTATCCCCAGCCCCACCCTCCAAACCACAACCAAAATTGTGTCTCGAAAGTACCCATATGCATTTTTCCCTTGGTGCCAAGAGCGCCTCAGATTTTTAAGGATGTCCAAGGCCCCAAAATTTTTACAATCACCACTATGATTTGGAGAAATGGAACAGCCATCAACAAAGCCTGAAAAAAATGAAATGAATGTGGTCGTCCGTGAAGGAAACGCAAGGCTTCCAGCCCCACCACTCAACCGTTAAGGCCCTTAAAACCAGCAGTGGGATGAGCCTCCTGAGGGCTCCCCGGGGGGTATCAGTCTCCTGAGAAGGTCGGGGGACAGCTGGTCCTTGGAGCTGTGTGAGGCAGGGAAGTAAGCACCTGTGGCTGGACACGTGAGGCCCCTCACCGTAAAGAGCACGGTAATCTTCACTCTTACACTGGCAAGGACCGAAGCCCATTTAAGCCAAATTAAAATGAAAAGAGACTTTTAAAATATTTTTTTGAAATTGAGGAACGTATATACAATGAAATGCCCAAATCTTAATGTACAGCTTGATGAATTTTGACATGTGTATACACTCATGTAACCATCACCCAGATCAAGATACCAATCTCACCAATTTTTTCCCTTCATCTATAATGTTTAATGTTTCCTTGATGTTTTAATTGAAATGAAACAAATAAACAAATTGGGACGTGCACCAACGGTAGGTGTACATCCTTATAAAGTGTGCAAGTAAGCATATCCTTGTAACCATCATTCAGGTCAATATATTTTAAAAGTATTCCCAGGATTTTACTGATGGCTAACGATAACTACTGAGGCTGCCCACCTGTCACATACATTATGCTCATATATGGCTTTTATGATGAGTATAAATTTGAACAATATTTATATATTATTAGGATATTCTCTATTCTAAGGTGACTTTTCAAGCCTTTTGTTCACTTGTTTACTGTGTTATGTGTCTTTTCTAACGGATATGGGAGCAATAATTTGTGCATTCTGGATGAGTCATTTGCTAGTTATACATGTTACAAAAATCCTTTCCCACAATGTTACTGATCCTCCCATGGAGATATCTGTGATGAATACAGTAGAGGGTTAATATTTGGTATATGTCTTGGGTAAGAAATCAGAATTGTTGCAATGTCTTTCTCAGGGTTTGGTATTCAGCTGGGAAGTGTTTCCTATCTTTCTGTTGTGCTAGATTGATATTTCTCCTAAGGTGCTTGAAAGAATTCACTGGAACCATCTAGGCTTGATGCTTTCCTTGAAGGAAGGTTTTAATTAGAGATTCCTGTTCTTTAGTAGCTGTAAGACAATTCAGATTTTATACTCCTTTTGTGTCCGTTTTGGTAACTAGTGCTTCTCTGGGCATATTCATTTCATTGAACATTTCTGAAATTTTGGGGTAAGGTTGTTCCAGATGTTCTCTTTCATCATTTTATCTTTCTCTGAGGAATGTTGCACTGTCATTAAAAAAATTCCTGGTATTGTTTATCTGTGCCTGCTCTCTTCTTTTTTGGTCAGTTTCACAAAGGGGTTATCAATACTATTAGCTTTTTCCAAAGGTCTTTTTTTTTTGGCTTTTTTGATCCTCCTGTTTTCTGTTGTACTAATTTCTGCTCTTACGTTTATTATTCCCCTTTTCCTACTTTCTTTGGTTTTTAATTTTTCTGTTATTTCTCTAACTTCCTGTATGTAAGCTTAGAGCATAGATTTTCAGCTAATAAAAACATTTCAATCTGTACGTTTTCCTTTAGACTCGGCGTTTGTGCATCTCACAAGTTTTGACACATTTTCAATTATAATTCTGTTCAAAATATTTATAATTTCCATTATAAATATTTATCTTAAATCTATATGTTATTTAGACATGTATTGCCTAATATCCAAATGCTTAGGGATATCCTATTATGATGTTATTAAATTTCCCTGTAATTGAAGGTTGTTCTTCTATAGTGTTCTGAAATTGTGTATAGTTTCATTCTCAAATTTGCTATCACTTTCTTTATGGTCCAGTATATAACCAATTCTGGTAAATGTTCTAGGTGAACCTGAAAAGAATGTGTATTCTGCAGTTGTTGAGTGAGGTTGATTAGGCCAATTTTGTTCATCACAGTAAGCCTTACATTTCTTTCTGATTTTTTTTTTTGTCTGACACATAGATCAGTTACTGAGAGCCGCATGTGAACATCTTCCACTATGGCTACTTGCTCTTTCTCCTTTTGGTTCTGCCCTGCCTGTTGTTAGTGCATACAGAGTTAGAATTACTCTATCTTCCTGATTGCTCATTTATCTTCATGAAATATCCCTCTAACCTTAGTTTGTTTCTTTCCTTAGAGCCTATTTTGTCTGATATGGCACTTTGTCTGAGAGGACTGTGTGGTGTATCTTTTTTCATCTTCCAACATTTCAGTGTCCTTATATTTAGTATCTTATATTTGAGTATTTCTAAATCCATTCTGATAGCCTTGGTGTTTTAATTGGCATATTTAATCTTTTTACATTTGCTTCAATTACTGACACATTCGATTTTAATATACTGTCTTACTATTCACTTTCTGTTTGTCCAACAAATTCTTTGTTACTGTCTTCTTCTCTCATGTCCTATTCTGTTTTAAGTGCTTTCTATTATTCCAGTTTTCCAATCTATTTGCTTGTTAACTATACTTTTTAAAGAACTACTCTTTAACTCTAGAGATACAACATTCATCCTCAACTACATCATCCTCACATATATCAGCACTTGGCCACTTCCCAGAAAATGCAATGACTTCAGAACATTTTAACTCTATTTAATTCTTCCTGCTTTTATACCATAGTTTTATGCTTTTTGGTTCTCTCCATAGTTAAAAATCCACAAATCATTTTAATTACTGTTTAATATTTTCAATTTTTATTTGGCTTTACCCATATAGTTACCCTTTAGATTGTTCTTCATTATCAACCTCCAACATTTAATCTGAGCACCACTTACCTTCTGCCTAAAAAATATCCCTTTCCTATTTCCTTCCCTGCGGGTCTATGATAAATTGTTGCCACTGTTTTTTAAAATAACAACTTGTTTTCTCTTCATTTCTGAATGATATTTTCACTGGATCTAAAAATTCTGAGTTCACAGTCATTTACTGTCTGTACTTTGAATTTATCACCCCATTGTCCACTGACTTCCATTGCTGCAGTTGAGAAGCCAGCTGTCAGTCTCGCTGTTGCTCCTTGGAAGGTAATTCATCTTTTCTTCCCAGGCTGCTCTTTAAGATTTTGCACTTGTCTTGGGAACCCACATCACAAAGGGCTGCTCCACATTGATAAGGATAATATATATGAAGACCATTAAGAGAAAGACACATCACCCAAAAGAAAAAAAAATAGGCAAAGAAAGGGAACAAAGATCACAAAAAAGGAAAACAAATGGTTCTTAAACATATGAAATGATCCTCAATCTCACTCAAAATAAGAGAAATGCAGATTAGAATTTATTATAATATTTGTTTTTATTAGATATAGTAAGACATGGCACTATGGAAATGACTTAGGAAAAAGGTTTTTATTCACAGTTCCCCAGAAACACGAGGCCCATTGTGCCAGACAGGGTCTAGTGCAGGGTCGCTAGAGTGGGTCGGGAGGCAGAAGAGGCAAGGAGAAGGCAGAGGCAAGAGCATCTATAGTGGTTTTGGGGAAGGAATGGGTGAGACAGGTTTAGGATGGACTATTTGAGTAATTTTTGTGGGCTCTGGACATAGAGACTGCCCTAGTTGTTCAACACCTGACTTCAGCTCGATTTGGCAGATGGATAGTGGCTGGTTTCAACAAAGGAGGTGGGTGGGAGGTATGGGCTCTGGTGAGGTCGGCATGCATATGAAAGGCACAGTCACAGAAGAGCTGTTTGCTCCCTCTAAGAGCTGGTGAGCCCTGGAAAGGACGGTCTCTCCCTGGTCAGCGAGGTCCCAGATGCCAGAGCATCAAGAATACAAAATTTCAAAGTATGGTTAATACACAGTTTTTCAAGTTCACCATTTGCAGCACACTAGGCTCAAGCAAAAAATGGAGACAAACTCAAACCCACTGGTAGGAAAACTGATCAGTATCTTCAGCTCCATTCAATGAACTACTATATGGCCCTAAAAATAAATAATGACTAGCCCTGGATGTACTAATTTGAGAGGCAGTGTAGTGTGGAGAATGAGCTCTTAAGCCAAGCATTTGTAGGATTATAGCACAGCCCTAACACTTTAAAAAATTTTTTTGAAAAGATTTAAGGAAATTATTCCATAGTAGAGAAAGTCGGTCTCAATCGAAAGTAAAATTCACTCTTTTCGCCCTGCTATTTTTGTGGAAGAAACTGACAGTGCTCAGTTATGCAGGTTGGTAATCACAGATGACCGAAGAATGAGTCTCAGCTAACCCACAGCACGAGCAGCACTTGGTGAGGCCAGTGTCGAAATAAGACTTCAGATGATTATCATGAACTGCCTAGAAAAAATCTCAGGAAGCAAATGTGAGCTTCCTGGCTCAGTGCATCAAACCACTGAACCTGATTCTACCAGCAGGAAGCAACTGGGAGAGGGTAAGCTATAAATATCAAATATTTGGGTCAAAAATAGAGCAAAGTGTTAACACATCTCCAGACCTCATTTTCCTGCCTTCATGTTTTTGGTATTTTGTCTGACCTTTCAATTTTTTGTCAAATTTTATAGAAGTGCTCATTATAAAGTCTTCTTGCTAGTTTTCAAAATCCTTCACAATATGGGGCTGAAGTTATGTGGTAAAATGGAGAGAGCTGGGGACTTGGACAAGGAAAACTTGTTTTAATTCTTAACTTTGCCATAAACTGTCTCTATGACCTCTAAAATCTCTCTGAGCCTCAGTTTCCTCTGCTGTAAAATGGATGATACTGAACACTGCTCCATTTCATAGAGTGGAGCTATTAATTTTTTCATTGCTATCAATATAAAATTGCTATTAATATAAAATGACTTAATGCATGCATACATGTAAATGATACAGTAATGCACGATTGTGAAGTATGATCTATCCATCTAACAACCCAACTATGGCAGAGACTGACAGCTGTCTACCTAAAATCTACTTTCTAGTGACTGTGATGGGGTTGGAGGGGGGGACCTGATGAAGGGGGAAGTGTAATCACCATAATATTACTCATTTGATTGTAGATTGGTGATATCAAAATAAACTTAAAAAATTATCCAGAATAAAAAATAAATAAATAAAATCTACTTTCTTCTTTTCACTTACTAACAGAAATCCAATTTTATCAGGAGGGGAAGGCATTGTGCTCACTTAAACAAATTATACCTCTTCTCCTTCCTTGAAACTCAGAAGTCTGCTGGAGACTTCTTAGAAATGTTTATTTTATAAATAATGGGTATTACCTCTTTTTGTTCCTTCCTTCTTCCTGCTTAAAATTTGAATATGTTGTTAACAACTGCAGAGACATCTTGGAACCATGAGGGAGAAACCAAGAATGCAGGGACCTCAGCCCTGACATTTTTGGGCCACTGAGCTGACAGTAGCCACTATCTGAGCCCAGATTTCACCATACATGAAGATTCAAAACAAGCAAACCCCTGGCGTTTAAGCACTGGCAAATAATAACTCCAGGCTCCTCAGGGGAAAAATGCCCTGATTTTTGCTACTTTCTGTGGTACAAATTCTTCCACTGTGGCTGATTTCAAGCTATGAATGTGATGTCATTGAATGCAAAGATGAGATTCATTATATATAATTATAATTATGTATAATGATTATATATAATGAATATATAATCAATATATATGATTATATGTATTCAATACATATATAGTATATATTTCAATTATATATAATGAATATGTAATCATTATATATTCATTATATATAATAAATACTATGTCATTGTAAACTATTCCCACTATATAGATGTAAGTAATGTTATAACATAGATAATGGGAAAATGTGGCAAAATAATTAGGATATGATGGGTTTTATGCATTTATTATCTTGTTTGTAATATAATTAATTCAATTGTACATTTATACCATTTCATTTTTTAAATGTCTACATTTTACAACTGGCTTGCAAAATTCCTGAAAATTCAGTTATGAGCTCTCATGAGCCAGGATGCATCCAGTCTAACACACTGTTGGGTTTAAGCCAGCATTAGTCTATTACTCCCAGGGGAAGACTATCTTCTTGTTGGACTGACCCTTTTATCATTATGTAATGTCCTTCTTTGTCTCTTGTGACTTTCTTTGTTTTGAAGTCTATTTTGTCTGATACAAGTACTCCTGCTTTTTTCTCACTATTAGTTGCATGAAATATCTTTTTCCATCCCTTTACTTTCAATCTGTGTATGTCTTTGGGTTTGAAGTGAGTCTCTTGTAGGCAGCATATAGATGGGTCTTGTTTTTTTTATCCATTCAGTAACTCTATATCTTTTGATTGGTGCATTCAGACCATTTACATTTGGGGTAATTATCGATAGGTATGTAATTATTGCCATTCCAGACTTTAAATTTGTGGTTACCAAAGGTTCAAGGGCAATTCCCTTACTATCTAACAGCCTAATTTAACTTATTTCATATACTATTACAAACACAACCTAATGGTCCTTTTTGTTTTTTCCTCCTTTTTCTTCCTCCTCCATTCTTTGTATGTTATGAATCATATTCTGTACTCTTTGTCTTCCCTTGGATGACATCTATTTAGCCTTAGGAATACTTCCATGTATAGGAGTCCCTCCAAAATGTACTGTAGAGGTGGTTTGTGGGAGGTAAATTCTCTCAGCTTTTGCTTATCTGAAAATTGTTTAATCCCTCCTTCAAATTTAAAGGATAACCTTGCCTGGTAGAGTATTCTTGATTCAAGGCCCTTCTGCTTCATTGCATTAAATATATCATGCCACTCCCTTCTGGCCTGTAAGGTTTCTGTTGAGAAGTCTGATGATAGCCTGATGGGTTTTCCTTTGTAGGTGATCTTTTTTCTCTCTCTAGCTGCTTTTAAAAGTCTATCTTTATCCTTTATCTTTGCCATTTTAATTATATGTCTTGATGTTGTCTTCCTTGGGTCGATTGTGTTGGGTGATCTGTGCACCTCCATGGCCTGAGAGACTATCTCCTTCTCCAGATTGGGGAAGTTTTCAGCAATTACCTCCTCAGTGGCACTTTCTATCCCTTTTTCACTCTCTTCTTCTTCTGGTACCCCTATAATGCAAATATTGTTCCGTTTGGATTGGTCACACAGTTCTCTCAATATTCTTTCATTCTTAAGAGATCCTTTTTTCTCTCTGTGCCTCAGCTTCTTTGTATTATTCCTCTTCTCTAATTGCTATTCCATTTACCGTCTCTTCTACTACAGCTAATCTGCTTTTAAATCCCTCCATTGTATGTTTCATTTCAGATATAGAATTTCTTAATTTAATCTCTGACTTAAATTCATTCCTGCATTCTTGAATATTTTTCTGTACCTCCATAAGCATGTTTATAATTCTTATTTTGAACTCTCTTTCAGGAAGATTGGTGGGTTTGGTTTCATTTGGCCCTCTTTCTGGGGTTTGTGAGATTTTGGTCTGAACCATGTTCTTTTGACGTTTCATATTTCTGTGTGGTGCCCTCTAGTGTGCAGAAACTCCCATCTCTGGAGCTGCTCAGCCCCTAGAGTGAGGTGGGGTGTCATAGGGGAGTGGAGCTGGTGCCTGGGGGGAGGAAAGATCTGTTTCCTGCTTCCCGTCTGTGGTGCCTGTCTCCAGTGTCAGAGACGTGTAAACTTCTGTGCTTTGCGTCTCTAGCTGTTGTAGGCGGGGCCTCCCTCTGGCTGGCCTGATGCCTGCGCAGTGACTGCCGGTTTGTGAGCAGGTGCCTGCAGGCCAGTAGGAAGGCTCAGCAGGCTGTGTGTCACAGTGGGGACCTCGGAGCTGAGTAGGCCGTCAGGGGGATGGAGTGCCTGAATCTCCCCAAAGTTCCCAACCAGCTGGGGCAGAGCACGCCCATACAACCTTGCCCAGCTCTCCCTTCTCCCGCACAGCAAGCTCTGTGCAAACCCCGCCCCTTCAGCAGCCCTTTAGCTGCTAGAAAGCCTCTCAGACCAACTGCCTTTCCCTTGTCCGAGAGCAGTCGGGTGTGGATCCCCTCCTACACAAACGGCCAGAATGTCAATTTCTCAAGCACTCCGCCTGTCCGAGCTCCCCAACGTCCAGAGCACCACACGATATAGGATTCTGCTCACAAAGCAGATCACCAGGGCTAGGTGTTCAGTAGTCCTGCCCCTCCCACACTCCATTTCTCTTCCTCCCGCCTGTGAGCTGGGGTGGGGGAAGGGCTTGGGTCCCGCCGGATTAAAGCTTTCATATGTTACCCTGTTTCGTGAGGTCTGTATGCAGTCTGGTTCAGCTTTCTTTCTTGTTGCTGTCTGAAGGTTAGTTGTATTTATTAACTATATTTTTGTACTGCTTGTGGTTTTGGGAGGAGCTCTCCATCTCACCTCTCACGCCGCCATCTTGAATCCTTCAACAATCTAAATTAATACATCAGCCAGGGTTATTTCCTACCATTGTTCAACTTGGCAGTCCCTCGCCAAGTTCATTCTTGCTTTCATCCTTTCTTTCACACCCCTCTTTCATTATTTCCATCTTTCGAAAGAATAAAAGCCCATGTACTGCAAAAGCCTTTCTGGAAAACTCCATGCCTGTAGGAGACAGACCCTCTGTAATAGCCTACCACTGAATATGAGTGGTGCCTATGACTTGCTTCTAACAAATAAAACATGGCAAAGATGGCAAGATGCCACTCCTATGATTACATTAGGTCATCCATACATGAGGCTGTGTCTTACTAGCATGTGCCAGAGAGGCCGTCCTGCTGGCTTGATGCAATGAGCAGCCACGTGGGGTAGCCCAAGTGCCAAGGAATTGCTGGGTGTCTCTAGGACCCAAGGGCAGCCTCCTTTTGAAGAGTCAGGAAAAGAAGGGGCTTTCAGTCCCATAGCCACCAGGAAAGGAATTGTACCATCAACCTGAATCTGCCTGAAAGAGAATTATTCTCCAGTCAAGCCTCCAGATAAGAATGCCTCCCAGCCATCACCTAACTTTGTGCAATGCCCAGCAGAGCTGAGCTAAGCCAAGCTTGTACTCCTAACTCCCAGAAACTATGAGAAAATGGATGTGTTGTTTTAAGCCACTAAATCTTTGGTAACTTGTTAAGCAGGCTGTAAAATGAATACAACACCCCCTCCCTGTCTTCCATTACTATTTAAATTCTATACCATAACATTTCACACAATTTAGGAGTTCCATGATATGGATTTAGCATTCATTAATTTAAAAAGTCTCATCCATGTTACAGATGTGTACAGGGGTCTTTCTTGCCTAGATATAGTCACACCTGTCCTGTTCCACTGTTAACAATTTGCATGACACTTGGTCCGCTGCATATGCAACATGAAGCAGGAAGGGATAATTTTTTTTTAATGAGTTGAGAATATTGAGCAGAACAACAACAAGATAATGAGGGTGAATGTAAAGTATATTCAAGTTCAAAGGAATAGAGTGTGAGAGACATGCATTACCAGTGATATTGGTGATCAACAGTTTGGAAACACAGAAGAAGGAATGAGTAGTCAGGAGACCTGTCCATTGTGCGTTTTTAACACTGTCAAGCAATTAACTCAATTGATGGTGTCAGATCTCACAGGTTAGGGCTCCATCCTACAAGACTGCACCCTCGGTTGGCCCCCCGGTTCAGATGCCAATTCCAAGTCCAGATTGTCCCCTGTGCTTCCAACTGGCCAGCTATAGATGGGAGGTTGCAACCACCTCCTTCTCAGGTTTCATTAATTCACTACAACAACTCACAGAACTCAGAGCAACATTTTACTTATTAGATTCCTGTTTATTATAAAATAATATAACTCAGGAACAGCCAGAGGGAAGGATTCACAGGGCAAAGTATTCAGGAAGGTAGGTGGAATTTCCAGGCCCTCTCGGGGTGCGCCTCTCTCTCCGAATCTCCAGTGTTCCCCAACCTGGAAGCTCTCTGAATGCTACTCCCCTGCTCCTGTTGTCTTTTTATGGCAGCTTTATTACATGGCATAATTGGTTAAATCATTGACCATAGGTGACTCATCTCTAGCCCCTCTCCCCTCCTGGGAGAGGTGGGAGGATGGGGACCGAAAGTTCCGACCCTCTTGTCACATGGTTCCCTGGCAATCAGCCCCCATCTTGAGGTTACCTGGGGTTTTCCGAAAGTCACATCATTAATATCCACTCAAAAAGGGCCCCTTATGAGTGGCAAGAGTGACACTTTTGTCACTCAGGAAATTCCAAGGGTTGGGGAGCTTTGTGCCAGGCACTGGGGACAAAGACCGAATATATTCCTTATTATATCACAATCTGTAAGTGTATAAATTGCAGAAAAGTCTAGTCCAGCAAGATTTGTGAAATAAGAAGTAGTTGAATTTACCATCTTCTAAAGCACTGTCTAAAAATACGAGTCCATGTTAGGGAGTATATTGGTCAAAAGACACACAGGAAATTGCTCATTGTAGTTCCTGAAGAATCCATTTTGAAAATGTGGAGTCATTTTAAAACTTGGTGCAGCTTTACATCAACCATCAGGACCAACAGCATTGCATGTCCCTCCCCGTCTGCTTGGATTGGTCTCTCCTTGGATAGCTGGTTGTGTCAGTTCTCTACTGCTGCATAAGAAACCCTCCAAAATTTAGTGGCCTAAAATAAAAACCATACTATTTGCTCATAATTATACATACCATAATAACTGTGGGTCATTTGGGCTGGGATCAACTGGACAGGTGATCAACTCCCCTGAATCTGCTGGTATTGCCTGAAGCCTCTCAGTGAGGCCGGCCGCCTGGTGGATCAGCTGGGGGCCGACTGGTCCTGGGAGTCTCAGATGGGATGGCTCATTTCTGTTCTACATAGTTTCACCCTCTAGTGGGCTAGCCTGGGCTCCTTCATGCAGCAGTGATAGCATTCCAAGGGTCCAAGAACAGAAGGCGTAAGACCTTCTGTGGCCTAAGCTTGGAAGTCAGAGATCACCTCTCCATCATTCTATCAGTCAAAGCAGGTCACAGCCCAGCCCAGTTGGAAGGGCAAGGAAAGTAGATTTCACCTCTTGTGGGAGAAGCTGCAAAGACTTCGTGGCTAACTTTAGTCTACCACATTAGTACATCCATCTCACTTTGTCGTCTCTTGTACTGATTCCTCATCTTCTGTCCGTTATTCTCTGGTGATGATATTCCAACAGGATGGGAATAGAAACCTTTTCCAAAAAAGATCCCAGCTGCAGCCTCATTACTTCCTTCGTGGCTGTTGATAAGGTCAGGCACATCCAGCCTTTTATGAAACCTCTGCTGCCAGTATCTTGTATGAAGAAAGTCCCTGCTTTGCTACCCAGGACAGATTGCTAGGGAAATGGTTTGCTTTCTCTACACTCAAGCAACTTTTTCCCAGCACCCTTGCTGATAAACTAGTGTTAGCTGAAGACCAGTTAGCGTGCTGACATTTCACTAAGAGTTGTTATCTCTAGACACCGGTGGATAAATGTGCTAATGAAAGATTTTCCTTAAGGGCTCTTGTATTCATGATTATTCCAAGCCATGGTTGAATGCAAACATCATCAGAACAGTGTGTTATGCTTAATCGCCTAGAATGCTTCTGTAATACTTAATCCCCTTTACATTCATGACAGATCAGCCTCCAAAATAGGAACACAACCCCAGGGGAGAGAGTGGCTTAATCATTAAGCCTCAGGTAGGAAAGACCAAGAAATAATGACGTCCCAGCCCTAGGACGCTTAGAGAATCAATGTTATTTCCAGTTGAATCAAGGCAACCGCCAAAGCAATCCTTTTCTATCCAACTTTGTTATTCAAACCATTTATGGAATAATTCTCTGAGAAGGGCTAGCTGTTTCTTACACTTTCTTGGTAGAGTAAAGGACCAGAAGAAAGTCACTTCATGTCATGCAAAGACTTAATCAAAGAGAGACTTGGGGACCCACATTGCTCCCACAACTTTGATGACTAAGCATCTAGAGTTTGTTCAAGTTTCTATAGGATCAATGTGATCCTTGATGTCTACCTAATAACAACCCTTAAACCCAGTCCCATGGCAGTTTTGCTCCTCCCTTCTTGAGTTTTTCCCCTTCTATGTGGACTCTCATCAGTTGTGCCATCAGTCAGTTACAGGTATCTCTCTCTTCTCTTTACCTCTTCTTACACATTCTCTTTCCTTCCATCCCCTTACTTTTTATCTTCTTCCCTTCTTCATTCTCCCCAGGGGCTTGTTTACTGTATAAATTAGGATTTGGTGCTTGAAACAGAATCCACTCTATGTTAAACACAAAGGAATTTATTATTTTATTTTTTTTTTAAGTTTATTTTGATATCATTAATCTACAATTAAATGAGCAATATTATGGTGATTACACTACCCCCTTCATCAGGTCCCCCCCACCAACCCCGTTACAGTCACTGTCCATCAGCATGGTGAGATGCTATAGAGTCACTACTTGTCTTCTCTGGGTTGTACAGCCCTCCCCGTGCCCCCCCAACATTATATCTGCTAATCGTAAACACAAAGGAATTTAACGAGGGAAGTGGTGGAAAGGCCAGAGAAGTGGGCTCTCAGATGAGTCTCCAGAAGAAATTTCCAGGACGCCAAAGAGATGAGCACCGGAGCTGTTCCCTCTGCTAAAAGCAAAGGTGGCAAATCAGGAGGTGGCCTCACAATCTGTTGAGTTCAAAAATATATCAACATAGCTGCGATGCACGGCTGAAGGAACAGGGGCTCTGAAAGCAGGAGCAGAAAGTCATTGCTTCTCATCAACCTAGAAAGCCGGACAAGTGCTCCAGAAAATTCTCTGACCTTACTTGCCTGCAGAAAAGAGCGAAAAACAGCTTGAAAAAGGCCACTATTTCACTTCTTCCTATGCAAATATCACAGAAGCAAATCTGAGGAAAGAAAACAATTTTCTAGTTGAAAAAGTCTGGGAAACGTGGCAGTTTGGGATTTCCTAACCTCTGCAGTAAGGAAAGGCGCCCTTACAGGAGGCAAGAATGAATGTGAGCGCCAATCTGCATGGGAACGCCCACTGGCCGCCCTCCCCTCTAAGCAGGCGACTTCGAATGTTTAACAAACCAGCACGTGCCGGGCACTCCTAAGCTCATTTTTAACATTATCCCAATTCATGTCTGCACCACCCCCATAAATTAGGTACTATCAACCCAGTTTTCCAGAGGAAGAAGCCAGGGTCAGGGAAGCTAAGTAATTTGCCCAAGATCATGAAGGTGTAAGGGGAGAACTGGTAAGCAAACTCAGGTCGGTGTAACGCCAAAGTCCACGTGTGTCAAAACCTACCTGGTACTGAAGACTATGATCTTCACGACCACACCAGACCCCTGAGGGATGTGCTCACTCTGATCCCAGACCTCAGGCACATATGAATAGCGTTTCCTTCCCCTGTCTGGAATTTGGCCTGCTGCTTCGTTCTCTTAATCCTCCCCAGCAGGCCCCAGACCCAGGAGTAGACATGGGCCGAGTCGAGGGCTGACAATACTCTGGTTACATCACATTGACTGTGGTCTCACCATCCATACACCAGTTGGTTTTGAAGAAGAAACTATCTTCACAGAGGGATGTGAAAAGCACTTAGATCTAATAGCATAAAAAGGAGCTTGAGGATTTTGAGCTCGGTGTCCGACATCATCCATGAGGACGAAGAACACCGGCTCTCAGACCCACCGCTGACACACAGTACACAGCCTTCTGGCAGGTGAAAACCAACACACGGGCTCACCCACCTGACTGGGCCCCGGGGACCGCTTAAAGCGTTTTCTTCTGCTCTGATAAAGACTATAATTTAGAATATGAGGGAACAACACCCTCCCACCCGCACCCCCCGCCGGCCCCGGGCTGCTTGAAGCATCTTCCTGGTGGCTGATGAGCAGACCAGCGTTTATTGTCAGCAAAACAAAAATACAGAAAAATGTTCTTGGCCTTATTTATTTATTTATTTATCTATCATTGTAATTCCATCAAGGTTTAAACCCTCTTACTAAGCAAGTCTTCAAACAACGCTGCCCGAATCCACAAGGGAAGTCAGCGTGGGACGGCTCAGAGGTTCGCTGGCTGGGCCTGCGGGTCCTTCTGGTGGGGGGCGGTCTCGCCCCACACCCGCGCCTCTTCCTCGGGCACCAATGCCGCAGAGCTCCTGGCTCTCCGAGGGGATCACTTTACACACGCAAATCCCTGATAAGAAATGCTTCTGGCAGGCAGCCTCTTTTAGAACAACTATCAATACCCAAAAAACGTGGCAGAAGCTGCCAAAAGGGGTTATTTTTATCTGAGGAGTCCCGTGGGCTCCACCCTCCTAAAAAGGGACCTGGTAATGAAAATACACCTTCCTTCTTCCTCTTTTTCCTTCTTTCTTTATTTTATTTATTATTTTTTTTATTATGGAATGGACATCACAGTAGTTCAGCAGTACCCCCTCACACCCGCGCCCCTCCCCCTTGGTGACCACTAGTCACTTCTCAGTGTCTATGAGTCTAATGCTGTTTTGTTCCTTCTGTTCTGCTTTGTTTTTATAGTCCACAAATAAGTGAAATCATATGATATTTGTCTTTCTCCGCCTGCCATACTTCACTGTGCGTAATACCCTCTAGATCCATCCATACCTTCTTCCCCTTTGAGAGGCTCTTTACTAATATAGTAAATGTCCTCAGTGAGCCGCAAGGTCCCCTTTCTGCCTAGAAATCACCTCAGCGTATGTGGGCATTGACTAAGTGTGCGTGATGCCTGGGGGTGATAGCCAGGGCTGAGCCTCCCCCACTGAGCAGGAAAGCCCTCCTCTTAGCCATCAGATTACGTAAGCCATCCTTACGTCTCAACAGATAATAATATAATATCCCACACTGGCACCCCTACACTCAGCTCCTGTTTTTGTTTCTAACATAGTATTTGGAAATTCTTCCTAGCCTCCATATGGGGAAAATTACTGTCTTTAAATATGAATGGCTTTTTATTATGTTCAAGTCCGATCTTCCTGGGGTTATATAGGTCTAGTTCATTTGGCTTTTTCTTCCTCTCCAACATTAGAAAGTTGGCTTGTGACTCATCTCTAAAGTCTCTTCTGGTTCTGCAAGTCCTTATTCCCTAAAACCCTGAGCAAGTTTTAGCCTCTACACCTGTAAGAGGAATATGGCCTGGCCTGAAGAGGGGCCAGCTCTTCTTTATCAATAGAAAGTTAAATTAGGAAAGGGATGAATCAGCCCGATTTACGTAAGCATGGGGAGGTAAGTGGTAGAATCTGGGTCTGGGCTCAAGCTGCACGGCACCAAATGACGCCACGGGGGGACAGTGTACACCCAACTTTGTTCCTGGCTTGACCCCAATCACTGTGACTCAAAACTTTCCATTCCAAAAATTCCTATGCAGTTATTTTCCCTGGGGCCTCTTCTGTAAACTACTTTCCTTTCAAGTGAAATGCATTTACGTTTAATCTACTTGAAGTTCCATGTTTAATTGTTTCAACCTAACGGGTGGTGGGCATTTTGCTAAAAACTTGCATCTATTCATGGGCATTCACAATATATTTGCTGCTTAATTCTTTAAAAAATGTTTTCTCATGAAATAAAAGCTAGCTAGTACCTGCAGGAAGCCTCTCCTCCCCCCACCTTGACCTGCTCTCCTGTAGCTGTCTCTATGGGAGGGTTATTTTATTAAACCCAGCATGAAGCAATGCAAAATTCATCAAATCTCCCTGTGTGAGCACAAAGTGTATAACAACATAACCATTCAGGAGGTGTGAAACATACAGAAATAAACTGATCAATTTGTCAGATGGTTTAAAAAATAAAGGACGAGGAGAAGCTGCCGCCTCACGTGTGAGTGAATATTAATTTTCCTTACCTGCGCATTCCCTCTCTATCCCTAGGAGGAGGGAGAAAGGCTGGTACGGGGTCATCTCACCCTCTGGCTATGCTGTTGCAAAAACCAATGGATGCGAAATCTGTGACTTTCCCGTCTCCCTGCGTTCCTCAGCGTTTCCTCAGAAATTTCATCTCCAGGAAATGAGCTGGCTTCGTATCAAGCCCTGGCAAAGTGCACCTGATTTTAAAAAGTCTGATAGATATATGCCTTCCTTTATTATACTGGGAAGTACCAAAAGGTTATCATTTGGCTTGAATTCTAAATGCCATCTGCATAAATGGCCCCCCACACGGCCGTGCATACCTGTTGAATGAAGCTCCGGTTGCCCCTGATCCAACCTGCCCCCAGCAAAGAGTCTTACACACACCCCTCCTGTGCCCCACTGCTCTCATGGAAACCGTGTTTGTAAGAGTTTCTTTCCCAAGAAAACTGACTTCATTCATTTAGTTTCCCAGTTTTACTCATCAAATATGCCAACGTCTGCCTAGATGTTTTGATGAACATGAGGTGATCCGAGTTCTGTAAGGAGCGGATATAAATCCAGTGAAGAGCGTGGAACCCTCTGGAGACTTTCTGAGATGATTCTGCCACCCAATAATCCCCAAGGACTGGAGACGACAGCTGTGACAGTCATGAAAATACAACCCCTTTCCGCCAGAGGCGAACATGTAACCTCATCTAATTAATCTGGAAACCACACCACAGCTGGGATTTTGTGCTGGTGTTGGAGGCCCTATCTCTCGGAGCAGAGGCTCTAGGCTGGGTCCCGACAGCCTTAGGTTCCGTAAAGGAAGAACCCGTCAGGGTCAGTGTGGTGGAGGTGAAGGCAGCACCTTGCTTTTTCATTGACTGTAGGTTACCTAAAATCTCAGGATTCTCTCCTCCTTCCCCCCACTCTTCTGGGCTTAGTTACATATCTGCATCTCCTCCCCTAGAGCTGTCTGCCTCCCACCCTTCATCAGGACCAAACGTCACCCTAACAAATCAGCTATAAGAAATCAGGGGTTTGTGTCTGTTTCACTCACCACTCAGGACTGCTTGCATGATTTGCACTGGATACAGGACCTGGTGCAAAATGAGAATGCGGAGCCCCTTGTTCAAAAATCATAAAGAATTTCAAGCTGGCACCATTGGAGCACTAAATCAAGCGCAGGGTCCTTTTGCCTAACATAGTTGGTGCTCAGAAATGTCTGTTGAACCAATGGATTTTTGCATCCCCTGCACCACACGGTGATTTGCATGTACTCTCTGCATGCCAAGAAACACAGAGGCTCCAGTGGTAGAAGGGAAGAGGAAAGGCTGGGAGAGGCATTTTTAAATTTATGATGGAGTAAATGCCTCCTTTAACAACACCAAGCACTGCAAACAACCAGGCAGGAATCCCCTTCATGCTCCTATGGACAAGTCTACACAGCAATAGCTTTCCTCCTTCCAGACTGGCAGGTGGACCAGGAGGAAATGGGTCGCTCCACCCAATCAAATGTCTTCTGCCTTTAATTGGGTAGCAACATAGCCAAGAGAGCCTTACCAGAGGCACTTGATCCTGGAGATAAAAACATACATATTTTTAATTTTGCAGATAGCTGTATTATTTTTTTTCATTTGCTAAAATGTAACATGCTTGTTTTACCAATTTTTCTTATATTCCTGATAGGCAGAGAGGCCACTGCTCACCACACCTTTTACACAAAATAAATAATACAATGTTGGTCTACTTCATATTTTTAAAAGCAAATCTCAGACATTATGACATTTTATCCTTTCAAAGGTTGGGTATCTCTTCAAAGTTTAGATATTACGTATTCACCAAAATGCTGAAAAAAGTTCAGACCCGTTAGTTGTATGGCCTCAACACCACCGTGACTGTCCTGCTGGTAACACCTAACTAACTGAAGGATCGAGTCCTTTGTTATCTATCACCTGTTTCTCTCTTCAGCAAGTTCTCCAGGTTCTGTTGTTTTCAACCTCACTCTCCAAATCTCTGCACTCTGCTATGTCCATTCAGAACGGATCCCCTGGAAAAGTATTGGCTGGGAATCTTCAAAAGAAGGTTGGGTCACGTCAAAAGTACATTGTCATGTCTGTTCCTGCGTCACACACCACCATGCAGAAGAGCCGTAACGTTCTGATTTCTGCGAGGTTAGGGCTCTGGTTTTTCTCTCAAAGTCAGTTAGCTTTCTTCATTCCCTTTTTTTAAATAGACTTTTCTCTAGTAATTTCCTTTCCTGCCTCACCTTGCCCACATTTCCTCCCTCCTTTTTGCTCCACCCTCCTCCTCACCGCCAAAGACTGATTAACATGGAAACACAATACCAAGGGTAGCTCACAAATACTTCCCTGGAAGGCTCAGATTTGACTCAGTGACTGGGGTCTGAGGTTTTCTTTATTATTCCATTCTCAGTCTTAAACACATCCTATTAATTATTCCATTAGCAGGATGAATCCCACTCTACCTCTCCCCCTCAGGGGGAATTCTCGCAGCTGAAGGGGGACTTGCCACTGAGACCTACTTAAGGGAAAAGGGCGTTAACATCTAAATGGATTTTTAAATATATAATAACGCTTAGTTCGAGCACCAAGTCGATTCTGTGCAGGAATGCTCTGGGCATGGTTGGAAAAGAGCTTTGCCACCAAAAGTCCAGAAGTGCTGGGACCATCAGAGGCAAATTCCAGAACACGTGCTATAGAAGGGAACACACGGTGTGTAGGACCTACCCTGAAATGCTAAATAATAGTGCTAACATTTATCTAGCCATCTACCATGCCACCATTAATCCTTCAGACACCCCAGGAGGTGGGTATGATAACGCCCTTTTTACAATTTAAGTGGTTCCCCCAGATCGCATAGCTAGTTGGCAGCAGATCTGAGTCAACGCCCATTTATTTTCCAGCCAGAGACCCAGGACTCCAGTCTTCGGGCATCACAGTGTCCATTCTGAAGACAGTGCCTCCTTGGCCTCCCTCCCTTTCCCTCTTGAAACTGCATTGTTTCCTCATACCTCTGAAGAGGCTTCTGGAAACCTCAGACCATTCAATTACCTGGAAATGTTTATGTCTATTTGCACTTGTTTATTTTTCTAGGAAAAAGACTGAGTTTAACAGGACACAGAAAAGCAAAAGTGAAGAACCATTCTTTTAAAACCTTACAATTTTTTAAAACTCTGGTTGTGCAATGAGCACCTGCAATCTCTCCTCCCACAACTGCAGCCCCATGCACAACATGCATGCATATGCACATGTGCACACACACACGTGCTCACACATGTGTGTGTACAGAATCCCCACATCCCTAGTTTAATTGCCATATATACCAATATTCCTCTGACCCAAGGGGTGTTTTCAAGACCACATTTAGCACAGCCCATTTAACAACCACAAATATATCCAGGGAGACCTTTCCCCTGGACAGGATTGTCTTTAGAAATGAAAATTCAGAGCAGTTGTTCAGGTGAAAATTTTATTACTGCTTCACTCTGTTCAGAGGATGTCAGTGATAGAAAGAGATACACAAATCCCTGGCTAGAGATTTATAACTGACTCAACAAACACTAATTAAGACACCTTTGCCTTCACAGCCTGTGGGATTTTTGCCATTGACGGTATTCCAACAACCAGACTTGCATCCCAGAGAGACAATAACTGTCCCCCCTGAGCAGCCAGGGAAAGAAAAGGCTGAGATGAAATCGTCAGAACACCAGCCAGTGAAACAGTCATTGAACGTGATGGCTGGACACCCAGGGAGCAAATATAATGAGCCTTGAACCCCAGAACCCTACAGCTCAAAAATATGATCCGTAACACAAAAATTTCAGTAGCTGAGTTTGCTGTTCATATCTAAATTAGTGGCCTCAAAAATCAAGCACATTTTGAAGAACAGAAGAAAATTATGAGGACAAGGTAAGAGATGCAGAAAACAGATCCAGGTGAAATATTAATGTTTCCACAGATCGGGTATTTGATATTAACTTACAGTAGTGGTATTGCAGTTATGTTATGGGTGAGGTTGATATCAATGTTCTTAGGAATGGAATGATAAAATGCCAGGAACTTGCCTTAAAATTCTCAAAAGCGAAACAAGCAAGTAAAGGTGAAATTAGATGCAACAAGAATGATATTTTGGTTATTGTTGAAAGTGGATAATGGTGCATGGAAGGTCATTATACTGTTTCATAAGAAGTCAAATTAGAGGGGGAGAGAGACGTTGTTGGACTGCAGTTTGTAAGCAATAAACAGGTTTTAAACTTAAAAAAAAAAGAAGTCAAATTAAAACAAAGTGACAGAGAAGGGTGGAAAATTGAGGGTGGCTAGTAAGGTAGACCAGATGTTCTGAAGCTCCCACTGAAATATAACTAGTTTCTTGGTAAATACAACAAACAAAAGTTAGAATGATAATATATGTAGGACATACTACAAAGTAAGGCACGTATTCAAGAACTAGAAAGAAGAAAAGAAAGATAAAAGCAGAGACCTAAATCTTGAGTTGGGAGTGTAAGTGATACACAGGCAGGTAGGAGGATTCATAAGCACAGTTGCTCTGAGTAAGCCTCCTTATATCAGGAGTTAGCATTGCCACCCAGTTGCTGAGCTTTGGGTGCTCTGAAAATTGGAGAAGCTGAGCCTGGGGCTTGCTGTTAAAGCTGGGACCCTAAAGGGAAACTAACTCTGGTTAGCACCCCCCTGATATGAAATGCTATGTCAGTGCACCCCCTGATATGAAAGACAGATGCTAAAACAAATAAGAAATAGTAATAAACAACAACTTAAAGGGAATGGAGACTTTTCAGGGAGAAGAAAAAAATGTTAAACTTTCATTAATTAGAGAAATAGGAGATATATCGTTTACTAAATATAAACAAGATTCAATCTTAAAAAAAGAACATGTAGAAAAAAAGAACCCTTGTAAATTAAAAATATGTGCACAGATCTTTTAAAAAGTCAACAGAAGGGCAGAAAGGTAAAATGTGGAACTCTCCCAAAAGATTGAGCAAAAAGACAAAAAAGTGGACAGTAGAAGAGAACAGATAAAGAAATTAGAGGATGAGTTATGAATAGTGAGAATTACTGACAGAATAGGAAAAAATAGTAATGTAAATAAATAAATAATTCCAGAAAGATTCCCAGAAATGAAGGGCATGTGTTTCCAGGATGAAAGGGCCCATGGAATGCCCAGCACAGAGGGTACACATAGATTCAGACCAGTGTTGTAAAATTTGGAACACAATGAATACAAAGAAGAACCCTAAAAGCTTCCAGAAAAAAAAAAAGGGCCACAAACAAAGGGCCATGGAGCAGATTATAAAGCTTCTCAGTAACAATACCGGAAATTAGAAGACAATGTAGAGATGCCTTCAAAATCCTAAAGGAAAATTATTTCTAACCAAGAATTCTTGACCCAGCCAAACTATCAATTAATATGAAGATGTTAACAAATATTTTCTGACACATAAAGTCTCCAACTTAGAGACTCAATTTATCTTAGGCTCACTCATTCTCAGGATGCGCTCCACCAAAACATGGGGGTAAATCAAGAAAGAAGATAGGAGACCCGTGGGTGGAGTCAAAGGACACAGCCCAGGATAACAGTCATGGCCTGTTAACAGAGGGCATCCGGTCCATTTTGGAGGAGTTCAGACGACAGAGAAATGTATTTAAGAATATGAAACTGATAAACTACCTGATGCATCTGGACAGAACCCGAGTATAGATTTTGAAAACTGGCCAGGAGTTTGAGGTTAGTGAATACCTAGAGAAGCAAACAACAAAAAAATAACTCCAAGGAGAGCAAAACTTTCACATGAATGGAAAAGTAATCGAGTATCCTGCATAGCTCAGTTGGGAGCAAATATCCACAGTTAATAAATATAGGTATCAGATGCTGACTTCACCAAAATTATGTATGACAACACGAAGAAAGCCAGGAGCAGGGAGAGGCAGGAAGGATAGATCTGCTATGAGGACGGGTGATGGAAGGGAGCTATATTCTCATTCTCATCTTGTGGCAACTCAATTGATGATGCACACAACTGGAAAACCGGAAATAGGATCCTGATATATACAGATACTGTGAGATAGAGAAGCTGTAAGATTCAGCCAAAAGAGTGGAAAGGAATTCCCCTAAGTATTCAAGTATTCTCCTGTTTAGAGTGGTGTTTGGAAGTCAGCTATTTTACAAAATAGGTTTTCCAAAAAAACGACTTGACTCTTTAAAAAATCAGGTTTCCTAGATTTGCATATAATACAATCTACGTAAGTATATAATTTGCATACAGTAACATTCATCCTTTGTAAGTGTACAGTTTAACGAGTTTTGATAACACATACAGTCATGTAACCACCATCGAGATTGGTTGAAATATTGTTGAATATCAAACATTTCCATCACTCCAAAACGTTGCCTTGTGCCCCTTTGTAGGGAATCCCCTCCCTCATGCCCCAGTCTCTTCACTCACTAACATGTTTCTTTTCCCTGTGCTTTAGCCTTCCCCAGAAGACCATATACATAGAGTCATATAATAGATAGCCTATTGTCTCTTCTTTGCCACTCAGCATCATGCTTTGAAGTTCATTACATATATTAGCAGTTCACTCCTTAGTATTGCTCAGCGGTATGTCATTGTATGGATGTACCACCATTTTTTACTGATTTACCATTTGAAGAACATTTGCATTGCTCCCAGTTTGGGACTATGATGAATAAGGCTACAATAAACATTTGCATACAGGTCTTGGGATGGACATAAGTTATCATTCCTCTTAGGGGTGGGATTGGGGAGTCACATGTAAGTGTATGTGGAATTTCAGAGAACTTGCCAAACTGAGAAAAAAAAATTGCCAGACTCTTTTTCAAAGGGGTTGGCACCGTCTTGTATTCCCAGCAGCAAAGCATGAAAATTCTGGTTAATCCACATCCTTGTAAACGTTTGATGAGATGGATCTTTTTTATCTTGGCCATCCTCGAATGTGCATAGTGGTATCTTCTTGTGGTTTCAGTTTGCATTTCCCTAATGTCTAACCATATTGTGATTTTGAGTATCTTTTCACGTGCTTATTCAGCACGAAGTATTATGTCAATTGTCTCCATTTTTAAATGGGATTGTTTTATAATCCTATTACTGAGTTTTAAGAGTCTCTATATATTCTAGATACAAGTCCTTTATCAGATATGCAGTCTGTAAATAATTCCTCCCAATTTGTGGCTTTCTTATTCTTTCAAGTGTCTTTTGAAAGGCAGTTTTTAATATTAAGGCAAATGTGTCAGTTTTCTTCTTTCATGCTCTGTACTTTTTGTGTGTCCTAGAAATCTTTGATAACCCACTATCAGAAAACTTCCTATTTTTTCTTCCAGGAAAAAATATTATTATTTTAGACCTTATGTTTAGAGTTATGATTCATTTTAAATTAAATTTTGTATATGGTATGAGAAAAAGGTCAGTCTTTTTTTATCTGTTTTAGATATGAAAGTCCAATTATTCTAGCACTATCTGCTCAAAAGGTTATCTCTTTCTCATTGAATTACCTTAGCATCTGTGCTGATAAATCTTTCCACCATAATTGTGTGGCTCCATTCCGGACTCTCTGTTCCATTGTCTTTTTCTCTTCTGTATCTCCATCGGAACACTAATACCTCACTAACTTAATTACTGTAACTTTATAGTAAATCTTAAAAGTAGGTAGTATAAGTCCTCCAGCTTTCATGTTCATCTTCAAAAGTATTTTGGCTCTATTAGATTCTTTATTTGCATGATTTTCATTAACAAAATAAAAATGAAAAATAAAATACTACAAAGAAAGGAAAAAGACAAGCCCAGAACTTGCTGAAGATATTTGTATCAACTGTAAAGAGCAATAGTTCTTTTATCTATGACACAAAACAATGTAGACACTACAGAAAGAATAAGAAAGCCACAAATTGGGAGAAAATATTTATCACTATATGATATATATGGTACATTAAATGTATCAGGGCTTTTTTTGTTTCATTGATTTTGTACTTTTTAATATATATGGTTTACAAATTATATGCAGCTTTATATATACATAATTCCTACCTACCAATAAGGAAAACACGCACAACCCTGGGGAAAATCTGATAAAGAACCTACAAACGTTTAACCAAAAATGTAATACAGTAGCAATAATACTAAATAAACATTTGGATTGAAAAAAATTCTCAACTTCCTTGATAATTAGGGAAAGCAAATAAAAACTACAATAGACTATCAGTTTACAACATGGGAAATTTTACAACTTGGGAGAAATTAAGAAATTTGACAGTATTAACTGTTGGTAAGAAGGTGAAGCAACAGAAACTCTTAAACACCACTAGTGAGAGTGAAACTTGGTAAAACCCCCTTTAGAAAACATTTGGCTTTATTTGATACAGTTCAATGGCAAAATTTTTGACTAGAAAAAGCTAAATAATTTATTATTTAGTAATAGATACATATAAAGAAAAGCGGGAGGGATGAAAATTAGATCAGAGGGCTTCAAATGTATTGTTAGTATTTTAATTCCAAGGATGGGTAGTGTGTATAGAGTTATTTCATTAACGTATCAGTATTTAAAAGGTGAATAGGCAGAGCCATATTTGGCAAATGTAAACAAAAAGAAAACACGAATAGAAATCTAAATTTCAGACAAGGTGAAATTTAAATTTATAACCACTGAGTGGGATGGAGACATAAAATCCAAAATATTTTGCTTTCTTTCTTCCCATTTATGTTAAGGATGGCATTATCTGAGGAAAGAGAGAGAGAAGGAGATAAATACGGTCTGCACTTCCTTGCAGCAGGATTTTAAGTGCTGGTTGATTATCTTGCCAGATTAGATTGGTGAGCTACTAGCTTTATAGTTTTTTTTATAGATTTATCTCTACATTTATCTCTACATTGCAACATAATTCAGAGAAAAATGTACCTATCAAAGTATATAGCTGGGTGAATTTTTCAAAAACCTAACAGCCTGAGTAACTGGTCCTCATCAAGGAACAGAACATTTCCAGTTACCCTGAGGTGCACCTCGTGCCCCTCCCAGGCACTCACTACCCCCCAAACAAGGTAACCAGCCACTTGACTTCTGACCGAGTAGATTACCATGGCCTGCGTAGTGTTTATGACTGACAGCACTGAGAATAACACCCACATTGCTTCTGTCGCACCCAGAACAGACTAGCCACGTTCCTCACTAGACCATGTATATTCCCAAGACTCCAAAAACAAATGTGATTATTTGATCCTAACAGTATATCTAAGTCACCCTACACATACGTAAAACAAAAACAGAAACAATTATCATGGTGAGGTGCCTTCATACTCAGCCCAACTTAGAAATTTTTTTAATATTGAGGGCTTGCTAGGTGCCAGATACTGTACAAAGTGTTTTACACCTATAATCTTATTTCATCCTCAGATAAGTCCCCTGAGAAGTAAGTACTATTATTTTCCTTACTTTACAAAATGAGAAACTGAGTCTCAGAGAAGTTAAGCGAGTTCCCTAAGATAGCACAGCGTCTTTCTTACTCCAAAGCCCACATGTCCTTAGTTACTCTACTACTAGACCTTTCAAAGATACTCATCTCTCCTTAGTATGTAGCTGAGGAAAACAGCCTGAGTCTGTATGAGCTCTTGGATAAGCTGCACTCCTGACCACAGGGCAGAACGCAGTCATTATTTTAGAGATGAGATGCAGAGGGGAAACCAAGATAAAAACTCTAGATGACCCTTTTCTACAGGGCTATTACCACAGCCCATCCCATATCCCCTGAGATGCCCCAAAGATGGAAATTCCTCCTACATTTCCAGACACAATGAATGATGAACATCTAGAGGAACTACTGGGAAATTTCATTTTCATTTCTACCCTTTGCCCCAAGGCACTCACTTTCTAGTAGTTCAGAGAACAAAAATGTACATTGGGTATGCTAATCTGTTTATTGTCTATTATAAAGGAGATTGGATGAGACTTTCGTCTAGTGGCAAATGGCTTTTAACACTTCAATTCTGCAATAGCAAGATCATTAAAAATGACTTCTCATGCACTGAAGAGTACACTTGCTATTCTTGTATGTATTCAGCGCTTTACACTCTTTGGACATGAACTTATGAATTCCATTTAGTTTGTTTTCCAAACACCTACAATTCCAGCCAAAGAGAATGGATGGGAAGGTCATCTGGTCAAATTCCAGCTGCCCTAAACCACTAGCCCATAGAGGGTGATGGAAATGGGTAGACATGGTCTGCCGTTCCCACTGCCCCCCAGGAGTTGTCACAGTGGACCTCAAATCTCCGATACCTGCTTCCCATCCACCAAGGTTCAAGTCTTCAAACCACACGAGCCTGCAGTGGTTTGAACAAAGAAACAGATTGAGACAATAGTATTCAGCTTTCAAGAGATAGGATAAATCCAAGCATACCAGTGCGATAACACTCTGAAAGGCTTCCTCCTGGTATATAGGAAGCAGCTCCTAATAAACGTACATGTGGGTGAGGATCCTACAGGACTGAGCTGTTCAGAAAATGCCGCCTGACATTTTCAAAAGGATCAGGAATAGACTTGACATTCCCTCTTAGCAGGGCCTCTCTATCATCACCCAGGATGAATTCCTGACCAGGACCCTAAGTAGAGCCACACAGCAACTTAAAGCCTTTCCTAGGCCTCATAATCACCAGTAACCAGCAACTGCCCCCCGTGATAAAAAGCATGTTTATATCATTCATGTCACTGGACCCCTTCTTCCCGTGGTGTTATTCGCCGAATATTTCTGCAGCTACCCCTTCCCAGTCACCTGATAAGACTGCGCCTCCTGCCTCCCTTGTGGTTAACTGGGGCCATGTCGGATACTTCTGGCCAATGAGTTGTGAGCAAAAGAGATGGGTGTGGCTTCC
This sequence comes from Smutsia gigantea, assembly GCA_032199065.1. Lineage (NCBI taxonomy): Eukaryota > Metazoa > Chordata > Mammalia > Pholidota > Manidae > Smutsia > Smutsia gigantea. The sequence continues at coordinate 165,117 of JAVSCE010016035.1, forward strand.
AGTCTGAATGATTTAATTACAGTGCAACCACAGCATCCCAGATAGGAGCAGCTCCGTCAACCTGGTGCTTTGAATGACTGGTGAGCAGGGGCCCCCTGACAACCTGTGATGGACCTGAAGTGAGAACAAGAAACAAGCCTTTGTTCTGGACTGCTGAGACTGGGATTGCTTATTACCACCTTGTAACCAGGCCTGTTTGAATTTACACCCTCCCTAGGTGGGGAAGAGCATCATTTTAATCATTCTGAGTTTCATTCACTCCTTATTCAGCAACCACTTACTCAGACCCTACTCTGTACTAGGAGTTGTACTGGCTCTGGGGTGCATGCATGCCCGGGGCAGACATGGTCCTTTACCTACATTTGTGGCTACAGATATAAAAATATAGGGGGGATGACTTTATTTACTTAAGTAACTTGGCTTATCAATTAGCCTCTGGGAGGCCAGTTCCCTCATCTGGAAAATACACATAATACCTACCCCACAAGTTTTTTACAAAGATTAGCAGCGCTGTCTGGCATACAAGAGGAAAAACTAAACAGCTATAAATATTTTCTTTGACATTTCATAACAAATATTTTTTGGTAAACAATGAAAAGGTACTGGAAAATTCATTTTAATGCTCTGATCATCCCTTGCCATTTTCACGTTATCCTTTATTCTAGGGCATTTTGGTGTTTTTCTTTCTTTTTTGATAAAAATGTGTATTTATTTACTTTTAACTTGCCTGTATATATATTCTTTGTATTATTTTCTTTTAAATTTCTTATATATATATCCCTATGATATTAAATCATATTAATTTAAATTTTTACTAATTTATATAATTATTATATATATATTGCTTATATTATTTACTTCTAAATTTCTTATATATAATAATATCTTTTTTTGATTTAGTATTGAGACCAGTTGGCCTTCCAGCCTCTCTCTAAGGAGGTCCAAGATCTATAACAAATAGCGTGTCTTTTTCCTTGGAAACAAACTGTCTGGAACAGACACCTGTGTTTCCATAGGCTGAACTTACAAAGGACAAGTACCATCTTCCCACAAATTCTCAGGAATATCCAGGTGAAAGAGGAACTTTGATGTGTTAGATTCTTTTCTACATCAGCTCAACGGTGGGAGAATCATGGAGAGAAAAGACGTCCGTGCGTTGGACAGGGAGACTTGAGATAGTAGAAGGCAAGCATATGGCCCCACAATCATTTTCATAAGCTTGAATGTATCTCCGTGAATGGGTGTCCATGATTCAGGTCAGGCCTAAGGATTTGGTGGGTTAGAAGTTCTCCCCAGCCTCTCAAACAGAAAATGAGAAGAAAAGGGGCCAGCAAATGCAGGAAGTTTTCTCAAAATAACCATTGTCACCATCTCAGAATTCTTAGTCCCTCAACCCTACCAACATTCGTACCGTCTAGAAAACATGCAAAATAGCTGACAATCTACTTAACTGTTACAAGGTGAGCAGCCATGGAAAAACAAATGCTCGGCATTCGTGCCGTGCAGAGCTAATCGAGCTGCTGACTAATAAGCCTCAGAAACCACTGAGTCATTGAGCGCCAAGACGATGCCTTCCATTCGGCGATATGTTGAACTTGGGGTGGCTGTGGGGGTGGTGAGTTTGCTGTGAGAAATACGATCTAAGCTGAGATGAAATGTTGGGGCTGAAGATAACTATCTGAGGGTCATCCTTGCATGAATTGTAATTGAATCCTTGAGAATGATTGAAAATAACCCAGATTCTAGACAAGGAAACCAGGAGAGAGAAGAGGGTGCTGTGAAAATCATTGCGATTACTCATAACATCAGGCCTTCTCCCCAATACCACTGGAAAAGAGATGAGAAAAAGAAAGAGGAACACTGGGTTTGGCCATGTCTTCTGTTTTAGCCCCGAAGGCTCAAATGGGCCACTTCTATCTATGCAGTATCATGTGAAAATTAAAAGAAGGTGGTTTTAGAATCAGGTAGGTCAAGATATGAATCACAATTCCAAAATGTAGTACATGTATGACCCTGGGCAAGCAATTTATCTCTGAGTTTCAATTTCTTCATCTATAAAATATGATAGTATCTACAATAACTAGCTACTTGTTAGAGAATTACATCAGACATATACATACAGTTCAATGTCTTGTAAATAGTAAGTGTTCAAAAGACAATTCATAAAAACATTATGATCATCACACCATGAGAGAAAGACAGCTTGGTGTCCACCAAAAATCCAGACATCCCTTCCATAGTGTAGAGTCGTTGCCCTGCCAGGGGCTCTATTTTCCAGACTCCCTTTCAGTTAAGTGGCCATGTGACATGAGTTCTGGCCATTAGAGCAACTAATTTGCACTCCTTTCTGGTCTTGCCCGGAACAGCCTTATGGGCAGTCTCCTCCAAGATTTTTTTCTCCTTTCAACTGATGGACTGTCAGTGTTGGAAGCCACATCCTGGAGAAAACAGAGCCAGTGAAGACTGGGTCCCAGAATTACGACATGGAGGAGGACTCTGCTGAGTTGCTCGACCACCCTCTTGTTATGAGAGCAAGCAGCAATTTTTGATCATGTTAGAGCCATTATACACTTGGAGGATTATGTGTTACAGCAGTTACAAACAGCATATAACAAATAAGGTGGCAGTTAGCCTACCCTGATGGATTTTACTTTTTAAGACAGAACTCTTGAAAGTCAAGCATCTATCCTAGGAGGCACTGATAGGTAATAGTATCATCCCAATGCCTTCAAGTCCTGCTTCTGTACTCTTTAGGGTATGAAGTATTCAGACACACAGGGTCTAATCTTTTTGGAGGGAGACAAGTTAATAATGTTAGGATTAGATACCACAGCCTTTTAATAATGCACCATAGGGAAGCAGAAGTTCTCAGAGAAGGTGCAGGAGGCTGGAGTCTGCCAAGATGGGGTCGGTAAGGAATTTCTGGTGGCAATGTGCCAGTGGGACTTTTAAAAACACAGATGTAGAACATTCATTTTTAAGCTATTTGCATTACTGAAATGTAAACCTCCCCAAAATTTAAACAGGTTCGATACACACACACACACACAAGAACCATGAAGGGAAAAATAAAATTGAATGTACATTTTAAATTTGCTTCTTTCCCTCTGATTGTAGCTGTACCAAGGCCCTGTCTAAAATTATAATTGACTTCTCATGTACATAATTCTACAGAGAGAAAATGAGCTGCTCAGTGAACTGTCTGCTGGTCTCCTGGTGGTTGTATTTCTTGTTCTAAATTGATCATCTCTTCTTGGGAATGTGATTATGATCATTGTGTTCCTAATCAGAATATCTAGATCTGAAACTCCAACCAGAAGACCAGGTCCAGGTAGGGGGATTTGCCTTGGAGGTCGCCAGCTGGTACACCTGGAACGCTCCATCCTCCCCAGGGATGGCTAAGGAAACCCAGAGCAGAGGAAGAGCATATTGTCCAAGGGGCCCACGCCGACGTTCTGCCACGCTCCCCACCACCACTCTGCGCCTTCCTCCACTCATCATCATCCAGCGCTTCCCATCCTGAAACCCAGGCCATTTCTGGGAGGAAAGGGAAGAAGGCAAATTTTTCTCCCTTGCCAAGCGTTCTGTACCTAATTTGAGGGCTGAAATATTAACAATGGGCCTATGGTTAATCAAAACAGACAAAACAACAACAAAAGCAAGCCCGGGCTATTTAGAAACTGTGTCATTAAAAATGATTTCATCCCCGCTTGGCTCCGTAGATGAGATTTACAGGAGGCGGTCAGCCTACCCAGGTAGTGGGAACTCATTTTTAATAGATGATAGCGAGCGGGCTTATCCCGACCTGTGACTGTGAGTCACACACAGATGTGAAGCAGTCTGGCAAAGAGCGCCCGGAACAGACGGCCTTGTGCACGGGACTTGCTTTCAGGGAAAGCCACGTGCGCTTCCTGACGGTGGTGCTGAGGCCTGGCCTTCTCGGTCAGGGCAGGGAGAGGGGCGTGGCCTGCCTGCTAGAGGACCGGCCCGTGGCCACCAGGGCGCCTTTCCCCGGCAAGGATCTGTGACTCAGCGCGCCCGACACCTGGGGGGAGGCGCGGCATTTAATTCTGACTGGAACCGGTTTGCAGTGGGAAAAGAAGCTAGATTACTTTTTGGAAAAATAGTTACTACCTTGTGACTCCTGCTGTCGCTAATAATAGTGCACGTTAATAAGAGGCTACGCGCTCAGCAACTGCTTTCTACTTCACATTTCCTTTCCCTTTAACTGAGCACCTTTCTCAAGTGAATGAGGAGACCGCTGGCTGCACAGAGGAGTTTGTGATCCGCTGGGCTGTGAGCCAGGGAAACGAAGGGGAAATCCTTGTGAACCCCAGTGGAGGCACGAGTGACAGGGCCGCAGACTCTCAGAGGCGAGCTGCACAGGACAGAGCGTGCGAGGCGTGTGGGGACAGCTTCCCAGAGGCATTGCAGCCTGGGCCAGCTTCTTCCCTCCCCCCCTCCTCCTCCCCCCCTCCTCCCCCCCCTCCTCCCTCCTCCTCCTCCTCCTCCCTCCCTCCTCCTCCTCCTCCCCTCCCTCCTCCTCCTCCCTCCCCCTCCCTCCCCTCCTCCCCCTCCTCCCCTCCTCCTCCCCTACTCCTCCCGCCTCCCCCTCCTCCCCTTCTCCCGCCTCCTCCCGCTCCTCCCCTCCTCCTCCCCCTCCCTCCTCTCCTGCCTCCCCCTCCCCTCTCTCTCCCCTCCCCCTCCTCCTCCTGCTCCTCCCCCTCCTCCTGCTCCCCTCCCCCTCCCTCTCTCTCCCTCCCCTCCTCCCTTCTCCCGCTCCTCCCCTTCTCCTCCCCTCCTCCTCCGGCTCCCCTCCCTCCCCCTCCCTCCTCTCTCCTCCCTCTCCTCCCTCCCCTCCCCCTCCCCCTCCCCTCCCTCCTTCCTCCTCCTCCCCTCCCCTCTCCACTCCTCTTCTCTACATTTCTTCTGCATTTTTGCTTTTTGCTTGAAAGTGCCATCTGATCATCTAATAGTAAACCAAAGAAATTTAAGGGAAAAAGAAGCAAGTGATTTGAGATATAAAATAAATAGGAATGGCTCTTTCTGTCGGACCTAAAAGAGGGAGGAATAAGAAAGAAAATGGGGGAGATTAGAATCTGAATCAGAAGCCAGAAGTCTCAGTCCCAAAGAGAAAAGAATAAGACAGGCAGGTGGACCCAAAGCAGAGCAACCCCAAACTCACCTGATTTCCAGTCTTCGTTTCTATTTTAATTTTGGCCCAAACTTGCTCCAATAAACGTGCATGTGTGTGTGCACGTGTGCACTTGCTTATGTAAAGAAGAAAAGTCTCAGGAAAAATACACAAGAAATAGAAATTTGTTTGCTTCCAGGAAGGAACTTCTTGTACCTTCTGAATGTTGAATGAGGTGGATATATTACCTATTTAGGCAGTGCGTCAATGTAATATATAGAAAACAGGGTGCATCTCAACTACTGGGGATTTGTCTGAGATGTGAGGAGTACAGTGTTACAGGTAATTGAACCTGTCAGCAAATGAAACGCTTGTAGATGAGAGTCACAAGGGGAGGTCCCCCAGTCTCACACATGTACACTCCACTTCCAGGGCATGGCAGAGTAAAGAGGCTTTAGTTTGAGACTCAAGAATCTATAAATCTTTAATAATATTTCCCTGTTAATGATTATAAAAGTAGCACATACCAAATGTAGAAAACATTGGAAAGTATTTTTTTTAAATGACATTGAGCCCTACACTCTGAATTAATCATTTCAATTACCCACCCTGTCTGGAGGGAGTAGAGTTGAGATCACAAGACCACTTGGTGGGTATATCTGACGAAGCCTCAGCGTAGAATTGGCCCAGAAGGAGATAATCCCTTAAAACAATCTGCCAACCCAAATCCATAGCTTGACGTTCTGGATATTTCCCCTTTGAAGTCTTTCAACGAATAAGACAACTTTTTTTTTTCCCTCTCTCGAGGCAGTCGAATATCTGATTCCTCTTGTTTGCAAGATTCTCTAGGAACCCTTCAGAAAATATATTCACCCTTCCTAATCTGGATAGACTACGACTGAGCTTTTCTAGAAAAGAGGAAGCGGGCCCCCGTCCATCCTAGGCTTCTGCGTGACCCACTGTTGATGCATTCCAGCCTTGAGCTAGCTCATCTCCACCCCTTTGCCACCTCCTTAATATCCACCCAACACTCTCTCCAAATAAGTAAAAATTCCATTTGTTTACTGCATTGTATCCCTCAAGTTAAACTCCCTCTGGAGGGCTAAAGTGAACTAAATCCAGAGATGCCACAAACAGGAGCAATGGAAGGCATATTGTTTAGCACTGTTTAGAGGGACAGTTCCCTAATATGTCACATCAAATATATTATGTGCACATTACACTCACTCTCATTTGGACCACAACGTGGTTGAGGCAGCCATTAACAGCACAGTTTTGAGGTCGACCAGACTGGAATCCAATTCCTAGTACTGTCAATTACTTAATTGAGACTTTGGGCTAAATTCTTAATCTCTTAAGGCTCTATTTTCTCAACCATAAAATGAGGATAATAATACCCACCTCATGGAGTTTTTGTGAGGTTTAAGTGAGAGGATATAAAAAAATTAACCTAGTGCATGAGGCATTGAATCTACAGTGTCTGTTATCTTTGTCTACATAGTGAGTGCCTAGCTCGTGGGCCTGTAAACATTGCCTGTAGCTTCCAGGGTCCAAACTCTTAGAGTCTAACTCTCTGGGTTCTAGAGCCCGTGACTTTTCAGAAGCCAGGAAAAGTAATGGCTGATTTCTTGGGCTCCGTTTCCCAACCCCTTGACCTCACTCCCCATGGGTGAGCAAACAGTATATGGACATAAAGGAATGGGTTTTATGATTTAGGATTTGACCCACATTCCAGGTGATGAAGAGAACTCTAAAAATAAAAAAGTTGGCTTAAAATTGTTTCCTAGAACCCCAAATAGTCTGAGGAGCTCAGCCAGAAGAGGGTGAGGAGTTTTCAAAATCCCATTGGTCGGTCCCATGTAAAAACCACAAAGTCTATGAATATCAGCGGCCAGCTTCCCCAGCTGCCAAGGGACCGAGCGAATGATTTCAGAGGACTCGGGAGTTCCCAACCGCTCCCTTCCAGATCGCTGTGCTGAAGGTCTCAAGGTCACCGAATTTGGAATTTTTTAAAAATGATAAACAAAGCACATTTCCTATATCCCACAGCACTGAGAAATGCCAGTATATAAGGCACTTGTGTCCAGAACGAACACTTTCCCACCGATACAAAGATAGAGCCATGCAGACTGGCTTAATTCCAACTTGCTGACATGTTCTGTAAATTCCTCCACTGTGCTCCTGCAGGGAGTCTCTGAGAATGCACTCTACTCCCACGCCTTTCCCCCTGCTCCCCCACCCCACCCCTGCCATTCCCAACCCACCCCTACCCCATAACAATAACTTGTAAAAAATGTAATAGGAGGCATTGCATTCGTGTGATAGGTTTCCTAAAAGTGGGCTGAATCCTGTTTATTTTATGGGTAAGGAAATTAAAACGAAGTAACTCAAGCCGTTAGTATGGGGCGTTATTGTGCTGACTCAAACAAGGACTCTCGGGCCAAAAGTAAGCTCTCCCCTCAACATCTCAACATTGAGGAAAGAAGGATTTGAGGGAATTTTTTAAAAAAATGAACAGAAACCCAGGACATCTAAATAATGGCTTTTAAAATTTTCAATTAGGAAGAACCTACATCCTCAGAGTCAGGTACCATAGGAGACGTGCTGAGAATGAAAAGCAGGTGCAGAAAGCGGGAGGACTGGTGAGAGGGCCACTGGCTGCCAGGAGGGGCTTACATCCCATGGCCACCCCCATCGGCAGGGCGACCACCCATCCCAGTTTGCCTGACACGATCATGGATTATGTCTGCAGCTCCACTTTAAGAACGAATAAATAGCACCTCATTTCACTCTCAAAACTGTCGTTGATTGGATGACAAGTTATATATTCACCCTAACCATGGAGGACATCGTAAAAGCATTAAATATTCCATGAGGGATGATAAAGGAGATTAATTTTTTATTAGAAGAGACAAAGAATAGGTGGGCTGGTATTCCACAGAGGATGTTGTAAGGCATCAATATCCATGGAGAAGAGCTGATCCAAGGAGGGCCAAAGATGATTACTATCCCACAGGAGTATCAGAGTCTGTTACAACTCTCTGTCGTTTGAACTCCCTGTGTGTTTTGTATTTGTACCATTCTCACCATCTGTGCCATTCCATCTCATACTCATAATGTGCCTGTAACACGTGTAGAGTATTTCTACTTTGAAGATGTAAATTCTTAAGGGTGGAGATAATGCTTTTTTCCCCCTTTGTATTCTGACACAATGACAAGAGGTTTATACACAGAGAAGCATGTATTACATTCTTATATCTCCAACTAGAATGTTGCCAGGTACCCACCAAGACCCATTTCATCCTTATTTCCGGACACATAAGCAGACCACATTTCCCACACTCCTTTGCAGTGAGGAGTGCCCAGTGACTAATTCTCCCCCAGCAGAAGGTGAAATGGAAACGATAGGTGTCACTTCTAAGTTTGAGCCCTGAAAAGTGGTTGTGCCTCCTTTGCATTCTTTTGTCCATTCAACCCACCCAACCTCCCAAGCTTCAACCCTGTAGCAATGATAAGACCCCAGCTGCTGGAGTAGAAAACCAGCAGAAGGAAACTGCATTCTTGAACCACTGAACGATCCCAAAGTCTGTGTTATTACAGCTAGCTGTAACCCAAGTAATAGAAACAGAAATTCCTCCAGGTCGGATCTTGTCTGCCTCACTTGTGCCTGCCAGGAAATGAGCATTAACAGCTATTTGTTAAACTAATGAATAAAAATCACACAACCCCCCAGTCACGTGATAATATCAAGTTCTGGAAGGAAAAATTAGAATGTATTATTAATCAGGCCATTCTTCTCCAATACTACTAATGATGGACAGTCCCTGATCAAGTCTGCATGGCGCATGTACCTCTTTAGGGAACAGAATGACTGATGTTGGCACAGTCCATTTGACACTGTAAGTTCCACATCCCAGGAATCCCCTCAGTCTTAGGCAGATGGGGATGGTTGGTCCCAGCTCTAGCCCAGAAGTGACACATATTTATATTCACAACTCAAAGCCTAGAGCCAGTCACATGGCTTCATCTAACCATAAAGAGGGACAGGGAAGTATAATCTGAAAATCTGGCTAGAAGTGGGAAGAAACAAATATTCGCCAAGCAGCATTACCATAATTCCTTATCATGAATTGGTATTCTGATTTATAAATCACTCTCTCTCTCTCTCATGAGTTTATTTTTTGCTTTGTTTTTGATTGTATGGGAACTTGGTCCTATGAGTAAATTCTGAATTCAGCTCAAGGAAGTGAATTCCTGCCTCTATGCAGAGTTACACAGGTACCATAGAGATGAGTAAGCTGTAAGTCCTGCCCTCAAAAAATTTACAATTATTAGGGGAAATAAGACACAAACAGTATAGGGTGGAAATTGAAGAATATAAAGAGGGCTGAGGCATTAAGAATAACAAGAAATCACACCCAACTGAGAAGACATTAAGTACAGTAATCCAAGAGGAAGATTATTACCTCATGATAATATTCATCAGAGACATAAATATCTAAAAGAACCAGAACTGTTACAACCATCTCCAGGAAATCTTGCTCCATTAATCAAACCCTCCAACAAGTCCTTGCAAATTTAAAGCTAATCCCCAAAATCAGGCTGTTTACCTAAATGTTATTACCCTAGACTTCATATTGTCCATGCCCTTAGTAAACAAGAAAAAAAAAATTCATTTTTTGATTAATGAATATTTACAGAATGCCATGCTGTTCTTTGAGTATTATTTTCCCCACCATTTTGGGGGAATTTCTTCTGCATCCTAAACACTTCAATAATGTCCTCTAGACATGAAGTTAGTATTGATAGTATAAATGACCATTATCTTAGCAGAAAAGAGTACCCTGTACACAGCCCATCTGCAGTCCAGGGGAGCTGTCATGAGTGTCATCTCATTTAACTAGAGAGTCAAAAACAGATTTAAAAGCAAGTGATGTCTTGGTGTTCCTCTCTGTGTATGACTACAAATGAAGCTACAGTAATTAGGCGTGATGTTTTGTATTTCTATCCCTTGATCATTCGTGGCAGCCCCTTTCTCTAGCCTGATTTTGATAAAACGATCCTGGAAAACGGTATCTGAAGTGGGGGAGGTTGATGTTTTCTTTGGCCCTCCAGGATCTCAGGAAAATCTGTCACACTAGGGAGGCTAGTACTTGGAAACATTACCAGTTTTTTTCACAGCATTCGGGTTTCACGCAACTGTGGAATGGGACTGTTTTGCAAACTGAGAAAAGGCCAAATGCAACATGGTAGAGGGATTTACAAGGGAATGTTTTGAGTGCCTTTTGGATCTCACACCTTGCAGTATCTGCCTACTCCCAGATGGTCATTACAAGAGTTTCCCTCTAATCCCAAAACACAACAATGGCAATAAACGGGGGCTCCCAAAGGTCAAGCGGCTGCAAGGCAGTGTGTGCACATCCAAGTCTGATTGGCCAAAAGCTCCAGAGGAAACCATTCATTCACGAGCACCAGCCCCTACCGGGTGAGACACATGCTCCGCCTTTGGCACCAAAGTAAGTTAGGCTTGGTGCCTGACATCAAGGATCCCTTCCGACTTACAGGCAGACAAATAAATGAAGCCGGCACAGTGAGGTAAGAGCTGCAGTAGCTCAGCTGCTCTGCCTCCGCGCTTTCCCAGCCGAGGAACAGCGTTTGAGCTGGGGCTTTGAGGGTAGATGGAGTTGTGACAGAGAAAGGGAGCTTTCTGGGCAAAGCAAATAGCCCAGAGGTAATAACATGGCATATGTTTGAAGAACTGCAAGAAGTTTAGTGGGGTAGTCACAGGAGGGGGAAAGCGGAACAGAGAATTGCTCATTCATTCAACAAACACCTGTTGAGAATTTTATTCTTGGCCTTGGGGTTATGACAGAGAACTAGACTGAGTTCAGGCTTTCAAGATTTTACTTTCTCGTGGAGGAAAACTAGCAGGAAACAGGCAAACAAATGAAAAATGTGAAAGGATTTCAGATAGAGATAAGGATTTCAGATAAATAAATACATGGATAACTCTTTCCCCAGCTCCAACTCCACCTGCAGGTCACAGAAGTAGAACCGGCTCTCAAGAGCCTAGGAGAGTGAAGTGTGTACACTCAATTTCAGACTTTGAAAAATCAAACCTGAAATAAATAATTATTCTGCAGTTGACCGGGAGACTTTAAGATAGAAGTATTTCTTAGTCTTGGGGAAAGGATTCACTCCATTTTTCTTCATCAGATAATTGCCATTAAAACCTATCCCTGGAAGAAGTTGGAAAAACCATTCCCAACCGTTCTGTATGGAAAATGAAGACAGTATGTTGCCTTGGGAAACTTGTGGCATTTTCCTGTTTCTGGTTGTGATCCATGCAGCCTGAGAAACGCCGGTGTCACACATACTATTTTGGTACCTCTGAAAAAAGTACAATTACATCAAGTCTAGGAGAGAGATCAAACCACAAGTTGTATTCGAACTGGATTCCACTTAGTTTTGTGGCGGAAAGACCGTCCTGCCCTCCACATGGGCTTTATGGTTATTCCATAACTGCCATCCTTCAAAGCCCTGTGAGGTCCTCCATGTGATTAAAGTCACCAAGAAGTTTTGTGATTGAAAACTCCCCTTTGCCTTGGATTTATTTAGACATTCCTCTGACACACTCTCACTAACTCTGTAGCTCCGGTGGGAATTGTACAAGGAAATTTACTCATAAGTCACAAAGCCAAGCTAATATGACAAGCGGAGTAGAGCCATCTGGCAAATTGTTTGTAAAACACTTTTCTCGTGTTTGTTAAATCTTGTTGCCTTGTAAGTCACTTACCAGGAGACCTAATACACATAGTTTAACCTATTCTAAAAGCCCCCAAAAGCCTTGGTGGAAAAAGCCACCTTCTTGGTGGAAAATAGTTAAAGCCTTCCAGGTATAAAATGCAGACTTAAGAAGGAAGACAGATTCCGTGGGTGTTGGAATACTAAATTTTGGCATATGAAAGAGATCCAGGCATTACAAAACAGACTCGGAAGCTTCTAGAACGTCCAAGAGCTGACATAACAAAACCAGCCTGGTTACCTGCCGCAGTTCCCCCCTTGGAGTTCACTGAGAAGCAATGGAGCAAGAAGGACACACACATACGTACATACACACGTGGTTCCCCAGGGTTAAAGCGCAGGACCAGAGTTCTAAGATGGTCATTCCTCTGAGGAGAAGAGATATGAAAATAAAAAGGCTTCAGGCTCGCATTCCAGCTGATAGCAGACAGGGAGCAGAAACCATCTGACAATATCCAATCAAGTCTGCAAGAGTCTTTCACTAATAATGCACCGAACGGTCTCCATTTCATTTCGAAGCACAGTGGACATCTCTGAGGTTAATCTCTTTGGGCCCTGGGACTAGGAAATGCTGAAAGACTTTATATGGGTCTTGGAGTAGCCGCTGGTAATTAGCGATCCCTATTTCTGTCTTTCTTCATGACCTAATTCGGGACGGCCACATTGCTTCTTGGGGCTGGGAGAGCCAAGCTGAGCTTCTCCCCACAGCCCACCCGCCGCCCGCAGGCCCCGTCCCCTTCCTCCCCTCCGCTCATTCCAGCCTCACCGCAGAGGCACAGGTGAGACGCCCCGGCCTCAGCTGCTCCGCTGGATCCGCAGCTGACGTGGAGCCCCGGCGCTGACAGCTGCTGTTAAGAGGCTGCCTGCAGAGAGATGGCTGCAAGAGGGAGAGACCTGCAGAGCAGATGCAGTTTGTTTTAGCAAACCAAGGTAATGTCAGATGAAGAATTGACAAAACCAGAGTCTCTGGCCGCAGGTGAATGAAGACTTTCAGTGGAGTCCCCGTCTTCCATCTGTCCCCCACCTGTAGGGGGGTTCTCTCCCTTACCTCGCTGCTCACACCAGCTTTCCCTGAATTCCCCCCACACCAGGGTGAGTGGCCATTCTCATGAATCTCATGATAGGAAGAGGTGCTGGTTATACCTGAAGGTACCTAGTCTCTCAGAATGGAAGGTGCCAGGGCGGCGTGTGACTTAAAGTCTGGTATGCAAAGTGGTGAATTTTTCTACCTCACTTTGTCCATCTCTTAAGCGGAGATGGTCAGAGTCAACCCATCTCCAGCCTGCACGTACTGTCTGTACGATCTTAGCTTTGCCATATTTTGGAGAAGAATTTATTCATGTTTAAAGAAAATATCTATAAATACGATAAATTGGAAAAATCAGGAAGTTTCAAAATCTGCCAGTTTTGTTCAAATATAGTAACCAAGACCTTGACATTTTTATGCTTGGTGCCTACTCTTGTCTCTGGAGAAATTTTGCCATCAGCTATCTGCGCTTGTCAGTGTTCTAATTATCTGTGTTGACCAAGGCTGGAGGCAGCCTGATGACCTGTAACTTTATTTTACTGAGTGTAAATGGGGCTCTAACTTACTTTCAAAGCAAATATCATCCCTTTTGATCTTCACATCAATAATCCAAGGCCATGGGGAGGCCAAACTGAAACGTGATGTGCTGTCCCACAGGAGCCAGTGGACTCGGGTTTTCTGTTCACTCAACGTTTACCATTTCACTAGCCTCCCCTGGAGAGTGTCCGACCTCACTTTCCTACCCACCAGTGTCATATTACATTTCCAGCCATTCCCTGGAGCTGCATGACAGTCAAAAGTGCCCCCCTACCCACACTGGGCTCTCTCGACCCCCTGGTCAGGTCAGAAGAAAGACTAGAGAGGAGAAATGGGAACAAGAGGAAAATAGAGCTCTCTGGTGGATCTTCTCCTGGCCCCAAATGTCCCATCCTTCCCAGACCTTCCCTCATCCACCGTGTCCAATGCCAATTATCGGTTGTCACCGCATCAGGTTTTAAGAGGTGGGACAGGGCGATGACCACCAGAAGTGAAGGGTAGAGGGGGAAGGGAGACCACCTAAGTGGTCATCGTAAGTGGGAAGGCAGAGTAGTCAATCAACATATGGTACTACTTTATTTCTGGAATTTGAAAAAGAAAATTGGAATTCACACTGTGCTGTGCGAGCGAAGCACGTCATAGGTCCTGGGATGGAATGTGTAGTGAAAGCAGGGTTAATATGGGCGAAAGAAGCAGTGTCCAAGGCCTGTGGGGTCTGTCTGGAGTATCTCTTCCCCAGTTAGACACTTGGGGCCTTGCTGCCCGGCAGCGCCTAACGATCTTTAAGAGGACAAGTGTTTAAACATGGACAGTGGCAGAAAGAAATGTTTCTGGTTTATCCACAGTATTGGCTTCTGTTCTCTTTTGCTTTACTCACAAGCCCCTGAATTACTTGGAAAATATATACAAAGTGCCCAAAAAAGAGATGAGATGTGCAAAAACAGGCATTAAATAAGGGATGAGGTGGAGAAGAGGTCCTAAGAATAATTCTACTTCTGGGAATTTGTTCTAAGAAATAACTGGATGAATGCATGTGTGTAAATAGATGTATCTTATTATTAGTTATAACAGACAAAAATGGGAAAAAACTATTTACCAATAGGACGAAAGTTAAATAAATTGTGGTATATCCATAGAACAGAACACCATGGAGCCATTTAAAAACAATATTGTAAAACAACAATGTTGTAAATTCACATACTGACATGGTGTGATGATGTCTACACTACGTTAGGTTAAAAAAGCAAGTTGCCAAACGGCTTGTACAGCATGATTCCATGTTTTGATTAAAAAAAATAATAGCCACCTGTGTGTGTGATGTAATTTTTTGCAAAAAAAACCATATATTATTTCTTTGTAGAAAAGACTGGAAGGATACACATTGAAATGTTAATGGTAATTATGGGTGGGGGGTGGAGTCTTCTTTGTATACAGAATGTCTTTATCATCTGGACTTTTTATAAATTAAACACGCACACACAATCAATTTTCATTTGTAAAAAATCAAGGCCGGGCCGTGTGCCGCGGGAGTCGGTGGGGCCCTGACATCTGTGCTCCGGAGCACACGTGTTGTGCAAACCAGCTCGTGGGATGACACGTGCCGGCCCTCCTCTGCAGCACGTGGCTGCTTCCTGATGCCTGGAAGGGCGCAGCCTGCTTCTGTCCCCAGCTGCTTTATGGAACAGACTTGAAGATTTGTGATTTTGATCGCTCCTCAGAGGAAAATAAAAACAGCAAATTAGTCAGAGAAACCGCATGTAAGGAAAAATGAAAGAATCTCGCCCTCGCACCCCATACTGGAATCTGAATTTGCATGCAATATCTAGTCCCCGGGGTCAAGTTCGGAGTGATAATAGAGCATCTGAAAATAAACTCTTCTTTCAGGGACCCAAAGGCCAGATAAAGCGAGGCTTTATTAAAGGCAAAACAAGCAGAAAAGGAGAAAAATGATAATGAGACATTTTATGAGGACACTGCCTCCTTTTCCTTCCCATCCATCCCGAGTTTATAGGTGGCCTCTCCCTGGGGGGTGTGTGCTCCAGTTGCTGGCATTTCCGCAGGCCAAGACCTGGGCAGATGGGGGTGAAACCTCTTCCAAGCCTGCGAGGGCCTTCAGGGTGGGGGACCCCGGAGAAGGAAGTAGAAGCATCCAGGTGGAACAAAGCTGGAAGCTGACGGAGGCTCCTGAGCGGGGCTGAGGGCTTTGTTTATTCAGCTGACGAGTGAAGACTGCTGGTGGACCCCAAAGTCTTTCATCCTGACGCATCCAAAGCTCACACCTTAGTAAGAGAGAGAGGGAACCCCCAAAACCCAATATGTGTGTGTGAGTGCAAAACAATGAACCATCAGTTCTCGGTGTGTAAAAGAGATGTATGAGTCCCCCAGATTCCTTAGGGAAGGAGGAAAAGAGATGTATGAGTCCCCCAGATTCCTTAGGGAAGGAGGAAAAGAGATGTATGAGTCCCCCAGATTCCTTAGGGAAGGAGGAAAAGAAGGGGACTGCATTGCCCCCCAAACCCTCTGCAACGGAGAAGAGTCTTTCTCTGGGACTAGGCAGGGGTGCTGCAGGTGGGCCAGGCGGGGGACGGCGCTGCGGCATTCACGGCTTTGGGGTGCTCAGGGCCTGCCCTGTAAAGGACTTCGCCTCTCAGGTCAGAGAGGGGAGGGGGTGCGGGGAGGGCTCGGGGAGGGAGGGAGGCAGGCGGCCCAAGAGTGAGGCTTCCAGCCGTTTATCACCCCCAGTTTCCTTTCCTGCTATCTCCACTCCCTATTCCCAAACACCCCCTTCAAGGACGCAGCTTCCTCTCTCAGCGACTGTCCTGACCAGAGGCCTTAATCAGCTGGCTGACACCATCTTGACTTTTTCTTGTCAAATTAAAAAATCAGTTTCAAAAAATGTTTTTAACAAACTTCAGTGAATGGTTTTTGAAAGACAAACATTCCCACCAACATTTGCTACCATCCTTTGAAGTATGTGTTATTATCCCTTATTTTTACAGGAAGGGCCTGAGGCTCAGAGAGGTTGTCAGTTACCCAAGGTCACACAGCTTAGGTGGTAGAGCAGATACCTAAGATTTGGATTCACACCATGTTCTGACCTCCTTGGTGGTGTCACACCGATACCCCCAAACATAAAAGTGGGGTCAGAGTCATGATCCAGCCAAGGGCAGAAGTCTGACATTTTGTCTGTAAGTGTCATGCCTAAGGACATTTCACAGTGACACCGGGGCGGCCCCAAAGGCAATAATCCCAAATGTTTCCAACTGTCCTTAGTAATCCAGTAAAGATCCATCACTCGAGATATATTTGGTCTGTTGTGAAATACTTGGATCTTTTTTCTCGAGCCACTGTGACGGGGGTGTAGGCCCATGGCTGGTTTAGGGACCAGAGACCAGAATTTCCCAAGATGTCAAGGTAACTAATCCCAGTTCCAGGTTCCAGTTTGTTAACTTGAGCACCCGCTGCTGGAAACAGGTGGTGATCTCCTTGTCACCTTGAAAATGATTCTCCTTGCTTGAGTTTCAGCTGCCTGCTCTGTGCTGGGAGGGCTGGCCATTGCAGAGGCCCAGCCCAGGCCGTGTGAGGGCGCATGGCTCTGTGCTCACCGTCTCCTCTCAGCTTCGCTTCCTCCTTCTCCGAGTCCCAGGGTTCTGAGCCAGTCGCCCCGGGGCTCTTCGTCACTCCAATCACACGTGCTGACCTTTCTTCCAGAGGAGCCGGTGGGCCAGACGGCACCCCCTGTTCAGTCCTGGGGGCACAGGGTGGGGCTTCCTCCCCAAAGGGCTTGGGCATCGCTAAGCTGTGAGGTAGGAAATCTCAAACAGGATCATCCATGGGCAGCCAGCATCCCGAGGGTCTTAGGAAATGGGGATCCGAAATATCTGCCATGACACTCTTGGGAAAACATCTCTGAGGAAAACTTGGTCTCTCTCTTTTGCTGAGTTTCACTTTCTATATTTTCTACAAAGGAGCATTTCCGAAAGAAGGGTGGGCATGTGACTCTGACTTTCTCCGTTTTCTTTAAAACTTAAACCAAACTCCTGGGCCCTGAAACTCCCGTTTGCTGTCTGCTTTCTTTGTCTCTCCTGTCAAGTCTCCCTTTCGTTCTTTGCACACCTGAACAGGAGACTGCGAGGGGACTAATGTCTGGAAGCTCTGCGAACCCCTCACAGTATACATGTGTGTGCATGCACACACACACACACACACACACACCAGCTTGCTTATTTTATACACATAATCTCCTTTAATCCTTACCACAGACCCATGGAGGGTACTGTCATCACCATTTTACAGATGAGGAAGCAGTTTGCACTTTGTTGCTGTTATATTGCTTCAAGAGCACTTTACTTTAAAAATGCTTGAGTAAAAACAGCAGTGCTACTTGGACAAGATGCCTCAGATCTACACCCTGCGGGTGGTCAGTGAGCATCGAAGGACGAATCAGGAGGCAGCCTGCCAGGCACGGTGAAACAGATAAAGTGTCCTAATCAAGAACCAATACCTTCAGAAGTAGTTACTTAGCATTTAGATTAAGATTATATATATGGAACTCAACTCTGAAGAGCTCATTAGCGTAAGGATGCTAGAAATATTTATACTGGTAAAATGAATGGGTGATGCATTCTCAAATAGGTCATTGGTTAGAAATATGTCCCAGCTACCAGTGCCCTTCCATACATGAGGTCTAAAAAGTGGGAAATGCAACATCTAATGGTAAAGAGCACCCCTATTGGTCCTCGGTCCCCCCAGTCCCGCCGACCTACCAGAAGGCATGCCTGACACCTCGGAACAAACCTTCCCTGCAAGCTCCTGGTCAGAGCCCTGGAAGGCAGGCCGGACGTATTATACCAGAGTGCTAACAAACATTTGTAGGCTTGGCGGAATTCAGCCTAAGACTGGCTTTCACTCGCACCAGGAACGTGGCTGTGGGGAAAGGGACATTAGCTCACTCGCTTCTGTTCTCCAGAGCCTCACGGTCTCTGCCCGGCAGTCCCCACCATTTGCCGAATGACCAGACTGGCTCTAGGGCCATCAGCAGCCATCCCACAGCTGGGGGTGTGGGGGGCGCAAATCCAGAAGCTGGGCCCGGGTCCATCCACCCCAAAGCCCACTGGTCTGCTGCCTCTCCAGGACAGGTGAAGGCCAGAGAGAACCCACAGAATCGTTCGAGACCAGTGGTTCTGTCAGTCAGCAAGGAGGGGAAAAAATTCCTTTTATTGACTGATTTTTAATCTTCAGGATCTTCCATAAAATGAATTCTTAGAAGTCCTGCTCATGCCATAAATTCTTTAAAGGTCAGGCTGAATATATAATCCACTTTAAGTCCTAATAGGAAATAACCAATGTTCAGCTTGATGTATGTACTTAGGATATCTCATGTAAAATTCAGTACCATAAAATGTGGGGGGAGGGCTGGGCAGGGGGTGGAAACCACGGACACTAGTTTCTCAGTGTTCCTCTGCAAAAGGTCAGCTTTATTTTAACTCTGGTGTTCCTGGGCCTATCCAGGAAAATGCACCCTTCACTTTCATGTGGTAAGACTCCAAGCCGCTGCCATTTCGGACAATCAGATTATCCAGATCATCAACAAATACTTATTTTTAGACCTGAAAGGATGAGAATTTCCTATCCTTCTACCATCCTCTCAAGGCGGCAGGGCCTTGTCTGTGAGTATCATCAACAAGGATATAAAGCAGAAAATCTTCCATATTATTTTTCCATCCACCCTGACAGTGGACTGAATGCATTTCCAAATTGGTCCCCAAAGCAGAAAACACTGTGAGCGGGAAAAGCGCCTTGAGGGGAAGGAACAGTGAGTTGTAGTGTTTAAAACATGCGTCTTGTCTTTGAGACACACAAGCTCCCTGCAAGAGCTACTGTGAACATATCCCCAGAATGCATTCAGCATGGTGAGACTAACTGGGTCACGGCTTTGAGCTTGTGTCCCTAGATGTGCAGGATTCAGAGCTGGAGAGGGTCTTAGACATTGTCTGGGCAGCTTTCTCACCATACAGGTGAGGACACAGGCTTCCCCAACGTCCTAGAAATAGCAGGATGCAGGAGCAGAAAAATGTGGGAGTTTGGAATCCAAGGGACCCCCGACCACTATCCAGAACTAAAGTGCTTGCGGGTCCCAGGCCATGTGGGTACCATAGATAAAAATCTCTAGGTCCTCACCTACTGATCCTCCTATGACAATGACAGTGGGGTCCCAGGGCCCAGTAAACCTCTTCTCCCACTTCTCTTAAAATGTTTAGTTCCTGCCTGGAGGACTTGAGGTTTTTCAGACTTGCCATTTTTATCCCTATATTGGAACAAACATGCTGAAGTGAGGCCACATTCTCTAGCCCCTGTAAAACCAACTTCCCACCCACGGCCAACTGTCTGGTTTCCTGACGAGCTGAACGGATGGAGCCCCTGGCTGGGTGAATGAAAAGCTGTCATTTTCTGGCTTTGTTTGGTGCCTTTACGAAGACTGAATGCATCAGCCAGAAACAGCAATGGGGTGTGCGAGGGGATGCGTCTAGACGTCATGGGCTCCCTGGTGCCCACTGGGCGAGGAGCCTGATCGTAAATGGGAGGAATCCTGTGCTTGGGTCCACAGGTATACAGGAACAAAGGAGATAAAGTAAGGGGCTTGGGGGCCAGAGAGGGAATCCAGTTTATTCTAACTTTACTCTGGAAACTCCAAACCTTCCCATCCTTATCTCCAGGGGCCCTGCTAGATCCTTCCTGTTTGACACTGTCCCTTTGTTCCTGTACCTTGGAAGGTGTGTCTTTCCAGGAAGCTAGGACGGCCCCAAAGCAAGAGGACCTCGTGATTTCAGCCCTGGACAGCCTGTGAACTCCCTTTCATTGATTCGACAGCTATTTCCTGAAGGCTGGTCCTGTGCCAGGCTCTGTGCTTGGCACTGAGACTCGGGTAGAATTAACATGACATCCCTCTACTAACATCTATCTCGCTCCTGGCGAGCTGACCAGGGCTGGTCCCTTCCCCGCATCTCTTGAACTAGGCTCGGAGAACTCTACTTCCTCCTCTGCCTTTCATCAACACAACAAAGACTTATTGATTCATCTGCCCTTCAAACCACTGTGAGGGTGCACAGATGAATCAGCTAAGCATCTTGTCCTCATTGTCTAGGATGGAGGATATTCACATAAAAATAGACTACGCTTTTGGGTTATTTCCAGCTTGGGGCTCTTAAGAGAAAAGCTTCTGTGAATATGCTTGTTTTAGTTCTTTTTATGGATCTATGTTTTCATTTCTCATGGGTCAGTATGTAGCAAAAATTCCATTATTGGGTGAATAGATTAAATGCAGTATAGTCACCCAATGGAATATTACTCAGACGTAAAAAGGAATGACCTGCTGATACTTTCAGTATCTTGGAAGAATCCCAAAAACATTATGATGAGCAAAGGAACCAAGCACAAAAGAGTTCATTCTTTACGATTCTATTTATATAAAGCTCCAGACAGGCAAAACTGATCTATTATGAGAGAAATCAGGACAGTGGTTGCCTCTGGCAGGGAGCATAGGCTGGAGAAGATATAGGAGAGTAAAGTCTATTTTTTGTCCCAGGTGGTGGCTACACAGATATATACAATTATTAAAATTAACTACATTGTACATTCAAAATCTGTGTACTTTATTATATGTAAATTATACCTCAATAAATATTTACTTTTAAAAACTCACAGATCTGCACAGGGCTCATTTGTATCCAGAACAAACATGGCAAAAGTTAAATTTGACAGTTCAGTGGAGTTGGTTATTTATTTTATTGTTTGTGTCATTCCCACATGCTTAAAATTTCACACTTAAAAATATTTTGAAGGTTAAAAAGCAAGAAATAGAAGAGGAATAATCAACCCCCAGGTTTGAAGGGATCTTAGAGTTTATTTAGCCCAACTTCCCATCTTGAACGCAGATCCTCATAAAACATCCCTGTTCGGTAGTCTTCCAGACTGGCACACTTGGAGGAGTGTGCTTATACCTCCTGGGGCAGCATGTTCTAAAACCAAACTGAGAAGTGCATCAACCAGGGAGGTGTTAATTCAGAGGGGAAAAGGAGGACCTCTAGATGTCCCACCCTCCTTAGAAGCAGGTTCACTTGAGAGCTGTCATTCACCGAGCACTTCTAGGAGCCGTGGCTGGAGATGCAACAGTGCGCAAAAGCTGACCAACGCCTGCAAGCTGCAGAGCTGCAGCCACTAGCTGTGTTAGACTTAACGTTCTGGTTCTTTCCTCTCTGCTTTACACTGTCCCTGTCTCCTAGCCCTGAGCTCCAGGGCTCTTGCGTGAGCTGGTCTGAAAGAGAAGGCCAGGAGGGAGACAGCCATGCTGGACCTTGGGCGAATGCTGACAGGACCTTCCTCCCACCCCGGACTCAGGTAAGGTAAAGAGAACATTCTAGAAACCATGGTCCAAAATACAAGGAATTTTCTTCGTGGCAACATTGAGCCCACAGCAGGGAGCTTCACCGTCCCTGGGGAGAGCAGGGCGCCGAGGCCCCTGTAACCCTGACTGGTTCTACGTCAGCCTTTCCCCGTGCAGGGTCAGGTCCAGGGACAAGCAGATTAGCTTCCTCAACACTTAGGACCCTAAAGCTTGCCAGCAACAGAAAACTACTCTGGATAATCTAGGCGAGACAACAGGTATATTGGACAGATATTGGTAGTTTCCAGAACAGAAGAGAGAATTGAATGATCACACTTTAAAAGGACAGGGACCAGGGCCATCTGGGTTCTGAGTAGCAGAATGACACTGGCAGGCCCACCGGGACAAATCTGTCCAGCCAACCTCATGTCTGTGCAAGAGAAAATCTGATAGGCCCCCCTGGTGGTTGTGCCCATTGCAGGCAGGCAGCCAGACCGACCATCCCACTATGACTGGGGGAAAGCCTACTTCCCTGAAGCAGAATCATGGTGCTGCGACCCAAAGAAGGAACCCAGGGCCCTCAGAGCTGGTGTGCGTCCTCGTGCGCCGTAGGGCACCTCCGGGCAATGCGACCTGATGCACCAGCCACCCCCAGCTTCCTCCCAGAATTCCCCTGCAGCTCCCTGCTTGGATCCCAGGGAGTAAGCAGAGGCAGCAGAGAACGTGCAGGGCACATGTACTTTTCTCCAAACCCACCAGCAAAGTTAGACTTACAGATGTGAATTTCCCAGAACCCCAGTTCAGACCAAACTCAGGAGTGAGTGGGCATTTTCCCTGAGCAACCGCTGGGCCATCTCTCTGTGTCACCTCTGTCTGAATCTACCCTTAGCCTTGCCCTGAAATCTGTGCTGACTCCCAAGGTGACTGGGACCAGGCAGCAGGACGAGATCGGGACAGCAGGCAGAGGTGGGGACTGCAGGGCCCCGGGTGACCAGAAAGCTGGGAGAGGAAACATCAGTTTAAGGCTAGGATTCTTAATCTGGTTGACATCACTCACTCATCCTGGAATGTGGCCTCCTGGGGTGCGGTTTCCCGTTTGTTTGTTGACAGCTCTGCCCCCCACTGCCTGGAGCACCACCTGGCCCACCTGGGAGTCCCGAGGTATTTGAGGCGTGAATGGGTAACATTGTGCTGCCTTCTTTGCAAAACTAGTTGGGGATCCTGTCCCCCAGAGGCTGGGCCTGCCAGTGGAGGGAGCTAGAAAGGACGTCTGCCATTCGGTCTGGGCTTCGGTGCAGGCAGGGAGCTGGCTGCTGCCGTGCAGTGCTCAGGGCTGGGATGAGGGGCCCGACCAGGCCTGGTGGCCCCTCTGGGCAGTCGCCCCCAGCAGAAATACACTCACAGACACAGAGCCCTCGGCTGGAGAGCCAAAGGCTGGGGTGTCACGTAAGAGGCAGAAGTGGGATCGCAGGCCTGCTGCACAATGGGTTCCCCTGCCCGGCACCATTCTTGGGCTTCTATTCGTCCTTCAGTCCCACGGGATGTGATGGCAAGGAGGGACATTGGCTGTTGAAGGGAGCGCCGTGCACGGAGCTTGGGAGACAAGCTCTTCTTTTAGCTCGTCCCCTCAGGGTTGGAAGGGGTGCCCTCCCCACCCAGCAGGGCTCACGGGGCCCTGGAGACACTTGCTGTCCTTGGAGGCACCCCCGCAGGGGCCCATCCACAGCTGTCTGGCCGCCGCCCTGTTGGCAAAGCCTCTGATCAGTTATGCCCTTTCCCAGCCCTTCACCTGGTGTGGGGGGTTGGGTGGTTGGGGTCCCTCTGCAGCTCGCTCTCAGCTTCCTTCGCTTTTGTTTCTGCCTGTGGTTTCGGGGTCAGGGAGGACCCCGTGGCAACCAACTGTCCAGGGCAGGGAGAGCTGCCTGTCAAGCTGCCCTCCAGCAGCCTGGTAAGCTTGCCACTGGCTTTGCCCAGCAGGGCTCTTCGGGGGCAGCAGAGGAGGAACTCTGCCCCCACTCACTCCTGAGCCCCTTGAAGTGCTGTCTTTATCCCCCTGTCTGTACACATGGGAGCAGAGCGGAGAGGGGTCAAGAGCAGGACTGTGGCCACATGCCTAGGTCGCGGTCCCGGTCTGCAGCCTGCCGGTTCCTACCAGGGAACCTTCAAGAAGCTCCTGAAGCCCAGCCGGCCTCACCGTCCTCATCTGTGACTCGGGCATGATTGTGGGACCTACCTCATGGCCTGTTCTGAGGATTCACCGTAGCACCCAGAAAAGCTCCTGACACGTAGCAAGTGCTTGATAAATATTTATAATCATTACCACGTCTCCCCTAACCCCGCGCACCCTGCAGAGCCTAACCTGAGGTCCCTCGGGGTGTCTCCTCTGAATTCCCAGAGGAGTCTTGTCTGAATCACACAAGTCAATACTCTATGTCACAGACTGTCAGTAGGCTCTGTGACCCGATATTGTCAGAGTTACTGCATGTGGGACATTATGGGTGTGTGGCCTCTGCTTTCTTACAAATGTTTTTCAAAACCCTTGCAGCTTTTTCATATTTAAGTTTAAACAATCAAGGAATATTTTTCATGAAGCTATTATGTGTTAAGGACTGTGGAGACAAAAAGATTAATCAGCCCATCTGCTCTGTTTGGGCCAGGCACCCGGCCTCCTCCGCTGTCCCTAGGTCCTGAGGCTTTGACGGCATCCTTCCCTCCTGAGCTTCCTCCCAGCCTTGCCTGCATCTGGGCCCCTCTGTTCCTTGCCTAGACTGTTGCAAAATGCCCCTACTGGTCCCTGCTCCTAAAACCCTAAAACCTATTTCTACCAAAACAGAAATTAGATCCTGTCACTCCAAGTGTTAAAGATTGTCAGTGTTTCTTTCCTCTTGCCTATGGAATACAAGTCAGATTTCATACAAGGCCTTTATCAATGTGGTCTACAACCTTAACCGACCCAGCGCCCACCATCGTCACTGCACACATTCTGGGCCCCTCAAGTTCACGCCTCCTTCTGCTGAGAACAACTTTCTTCCCTGTTTCTGCCTGGCAACCAACACCCTTCCTTCAAGACCAGATCAGAGGCAACTTCCCCAAAGCTAGTCACTGCCTCTTTTCGCTCCCATAAAACTTGGTACGATCTGTTCTCAGAATACCTGTCAGTGGTAGGCAGTTTCCTCTGCTGGGCGGTGGCTCCAGCCTTATTCACTTGGTGCCCAGCCCTGGACGATCCACCGGGGGCTGACCTGATGCAAACAGCACTTTCAAGGGACTTCCTCCCATTCTTCTCTTCCCCGTTTCAACCATAGTGCTTGGAAAAGCGGTTTATCCTCACTGCCTTCAATTCTGGTCTTGAATCCATCCCAGCGCTTTGCCTGCACTGCTTCTCGTCCAGGGCACCGGTGGCCTCGGTGACCCAGAGGTCAGGCCTCTGCCCTCAACTTCCCAGTTGATTCCTCCACTTTCTTCCCTTGGTTCCTGTGACCCACAATCCCCTGGGGCCCCTTCCATCTCCTCTCAGACCTCTTTGCTGGTTTTTCCCCAACTCCCTGACCTCTTACTGCTGGAGAGTCTTAGAGCTTGGTCCTGGGACCTTTTCTATCTACTTTCTCTCTCACTCTCTGGGTGACTTCATCCAGAGCTATGACTTTAAGCAGCACCTCTATGTCGATCACCCCCAAATGTATAACTCCTGCCTATCCTTCTCTCTTGAACAGAAGGGTCCCACATCCAAGTACACACCCACATCACCACTCCCCCTTTCAAACTTAAGCCGAAATTCTGACCTGCCCACCCCCTAATACCTTCTCCTGACGCCTTCCCATCTGGGTACTCAGCCTAAACACCCTGAGTCAACTGGGAGTTCTTTCTGCGTCTCCCACCCCACCTCCAATCCATCCCCAAATCCTGCTGCTCTGCCTTCCATGTCCATGCAGAACCTGACCACTTCCCCTCTTTCAGTAGGCGAGATAAGAGAGTGCTTCAAGGGAACAGGCAAAATGCTGAAGGATTTCAAAAGGAAAGAGGATTACTTTTGGCTGAAAAGTCAAGGCAGCATAGAATTTGGTTGTGTCAAGGAACAAAGACAACCCGTGTTGTTTAAATACATGACATCATTTTATGGCTTGCCAGACAAGGAGAGTCACAGCCTTTAAGTAAGGTCGGTGAGTCTCCCTAAACTGAAAGTGAAAGGACATAAAATGTGGAAAAGAGGTTTTGCGCACATTTCCAACTGATTCAGAGGTGAAGTTTGCAGCCTCTCTTGGGATGGGTTATGGCGCTGGTTCTGCATCACTGGCGTGGGGCGATTCTCAAACAGACCCAGAGTGGGTGGCCTAAGGCCCTAAGGGGGAGGGGCTCATATGAGGGCCAATGTGCCTGTCAAAGCTCGGTGAGATCTTTCTTAAACTGGCTCAGAGAACCAGGTGAAGGGCATCTGGGGCAGAGGGAACAGTGTGAACCAACGCCCTGAGGACGGAGAATAAACAGCAGGTCCATGGAAGACACGGAGCCCCGGGTGATTCCTGACAAAGGGTCAGGGATGTGAGGAGAGGAGATAGAGGCTCCACTCTAGACGTTCACATGTGGCACCATCAAACATATGTAAGCAGGAAGGATGGTCAGAGCTGTTTAAGAAGATTAATCCAGTGGGCAGTGGGTAGGATTCCAGGGAGACAAGTTAGGGGGCTGGTGCAATACCCCAGGGACGGGTGGCAAAAGCTGAAAGACTCGGAGACAGTGAGACGGCCAGTCGGGTACCAGGGGGTGGCCAAGGCGAGGCTGGGAGAAGCCACAGCTGGCTCTGGGAGGGGCCACGGTTGGTCCAAAGCCAGCTGCTGCGTGTGCCCGCCCTTGCTGACTCTCTCTCAGATCCTGGGGCTTATGGGCTCAGCCAGGAGGCCTGCTTGACTCCACGGGGCAGGCTGGGGCCCAAAGGGAGTGAGCCAGTCTGGTTTGGCTGGCCACTGGGTAGAGGTGGAAGGAAAGGCAGGAAGTGCCGGCTCCAGTGGTCAAGGGACAGTGTGGCTGGTCCAGCATCCCCTTTCAGCCAACCAGATGGAGCAGCTCCCGTTTGGGATGTGGGGGTCAAGAAGCAGCAGCTGGCTCCAACTGGGAGAGGCCTCACCTCCAGACCCAGCCAAGGGAACGAAGGCCCAGGCAGCGCGAGCCAAGGCCCAGGAGAGAGTTCAGCAGACACTGGGAAACCAGGGTGAAATAAAACCACAGGGCCGGCCGGCTGGTGGGGAAAGGGCTCTAGCCACATAGCCCAGCCTGCCTGAGGGGCAGGGGGATGAAGAGACATCTGTGTCTTGATGGATATGCTGGGGGAGGCTGGGAAGCCCCCTTCTCAGCCAACATTCCCTCTACCTGGCCTACGGAATGGCCAGTACTTGTCTTGTCTTTGTCTATTTTGGGGTTGCATTGGGAAGAAAGGGGTGCCTCTGAGTACACAAGCCCCAAGCTGACTCTACCACAGCCCCCCTCCCGCATGAAACAGACTTGCTTCTCCATCACCTCTTCCCCACTGTGCCCTCTGGGGAAGATGGGAACTAGCAGGGAAAGGCAAGAGGAAGGCAGGGGAGAGCAAGGCCCCCACTGGGCCATGGTCCCGGTGCAAAGCCCTCTTTGGGGCTGAGCTCCTCTCTTGCTGCTCTGCGGGGGTGTGAGGTGCTTGCAAGGTGCTGATTCAGCGGCCCTGCAGCACTCCTTCTGTTGAGAACTGCCTCCCCTGTCTTCAGGGGTGTCCCCCACACCCAGCCTTCTGGAGCAAGGGAAGCCAAGCTCTCCCAGAGAATCCAGCACGCTCCCTGGCTCCTTCACTCTCCTCAATGGCTCTGAGCAATTGCTCAGACCCTGCTGACAAGCCATAGGTCAGCTTCCCTGCCTGGCAAACACTGATCACTAGAGCCTGACACCTCGAGCTAGTGGCGATGGCCGTGGCGCCAAGCCAAGGCCCGAGCGTTCTGATTGCAGTCTGCAGCCACACTGGCATGGACCCAGGAGACCTCTGCCCCTCCTCCTGCTTGTCTTGGAGCGCATGTGCTTGGAGACAGGCCCCCAGGTCTCCCGCACCTCCAGCTGCAGGGGAAGCAGCTGCTGCAGGAAAGGCCGAGGAGCACAAAGTGGGTTCCGCTGTGCACATGGGGACCAGGTGGCGGAGAGGGCCCCAGGAGATCAGGCTCCTTCCCTGGAGGTCCCCAGATGTCATGAGGTGGACATAAACAAATGACCCAATTGCTCACCTGCTCAGAAATAAATGCTGCCGTCTGATCTCTGGTTGGGTCTGTCCTGGGGTCCTCAGAGGAACGAATGAGTCAAGAGGCAAGGGAGGGGGGCTGGGTATTGAACCAGGTTGCATGCCAGGGCTTTATGTCATCACACTGAGTCCTCAGGCTTACCCTGCCGGGTGTTAATTTTCTCCCAGTTTCACCTCAGAGGAAACAGTGGCTCAGAGATACTAAGTGACTGCCCTAAGGTCACACAGCTACAAAGGCCAAGCTGAGGTCCCAACACAGCTTTGGCTGACTCTAAAACCAAGGTCTTTCCATACATGGACCTATGTCCTGCGAGAAAGTGTCAGGAAAAACAATGTTGGGGGTTTGGGCCTCTTTCTGGGAAAAGTTTGTAACAGTTCTGTCACTAGAATTCAATGTCGAAGTCCTAACCCCCAGGACCCCAGAACGTGATGCATTTGGAGACAGTCTTTAAAGGGGTAATTAGTTAACATGAGGTTATTAGGGTGGGCTCTGATCCAATGACTGGTGCCCTTGAGAGAAGAAGAAACAGACGTTCAGAGGAAAGGCCATTGTGAGGATACAGGGAGCAGAACGCCGTCTGTGAACCAAGGTGCGAGGCCTCGGAAGAAACCACCCCGCCAAGCCCTTGGTCTCAGATTTCCAGCCTCCAGAACTGTGAGGAAATAAATTCCTGTTGTTGACGCCCCTCGGCCTGTGGACCGCCCCAGCAAACTAAGACAAGTCCCCGCTTACTGAGGGCGCATTGTTTTCTAGCCCCTGGGCAGGGCATTCTACTCTGAGTTCTGTTCAGAATGGGGTCCCATCTCAAAGGCAGGTAGGGGGACTGAGGAATCACAGGTGCCCACAGAACCCCGTACCTAATGACGCACTTTGGCTACAAAACTCAGCACGGGGCAAATGCTCTGTCAACTGTCTTTCCTTTTAATTATCCTAGAAACAAACACCTCTGCCTCCAGACGTCTAGGAGGGAGTCAGACAGACACAGTGACTCCCGCTAAACTGTAGGCACAAGGTGACCTTGAGGTGCTGACTGGGTGGGACACCAGGCACTTCTTCCTGTGGCCTAATCTGAGCTTTTCCCCTGAAACACAACTGCCTTGCTCCTGGGTGCTCCCTGATCTTCCCCATCCCTGCCTGTCACCCCTCGCCCAGTGATCGCTGCTGACCTTGCAGGGTGATAACGGACTGGACGATGCACGGACAAGTGGGAAAACCCAGACTGGAGGTGGAAGAAATCGGCCTCTGAATGTTTTTGAGCCTTTCATCTGAATACATCCTGTCATTAGTGAACAGGAATTAACACACACAGCGGGGGAAGAAGAAAGCCCTTTTGAATTGCAAGGGGTTTTTACAAAAATAAGCCCACGTGTAAAGGGGGAGGTTGGAAATGGGTGCTTCAATTTACATATGTGTGCATAATGCACACACATATGAGTATATGCATGTATGTATATGAATACATGTATGTGTCTATGTGTGTATATATGTCTGTGTGCACACACACAGATACACACACACTTCGGCTTCTGCACTTCAAGGTCTTGGGGAATTTCATTCAGGGAAAAGTCCTCTGCCAGAGCTGCCCTAGAGGGAAAGTTTAAGCCCATCTCCAACATTTTCTTGATTCTTCCGTCAGTGGATGACAAGGCACAGAAATAGGAGCCCTCATACCAAAAAAAAAAAAAAAAAAGAAAAGAAATCTGTATTTTTAGCATTCTGCAGTTTGGTATTCCTCAAACTTGATAACTTGCAAGTGGAAATCCTGATAATTGTTAGAAACTATTTCTATGGGTTCCCAACTGAAAGACTGGGAACATACCACTAAAGACACACAGTCTAATCTCTCACTTCCCCCTTTAAACCAACAGCAAATACCCCCAGAAAAAAGTCTGCTCTAGAATTGCGTCTACTGACCGGTGTGTATAATATTTAAGGGCATGTTTGCCCCACTTGTATTCACATCTATAAAACAGAAGAAGGGGAAAAAAACCTCTGCCTGACCTAATATTCTAGAAGATAATGTGTTCTGACCACACTTCATTACAAGCATGAAAAATACTCCTTCTGAAAGGGAAAAAATCATGTGGTGTTCATGCCTCAGGCCAAGAAGTATACCCCTTAGCTTGGGCTCTGCTCTGGACAGCCACCTATACGCATAAGCGCATTTCAGTGTGACTGCCTTTGTGCGCCTTGGTTGAGCTGAAGCAGCTAGAAGTTCCCGCAAAGTACAGGAGTGGATTAAACCTGCCTATCTGGGGCCGGATTATGCCTGACGCTCTTACACTTTTGATCAGACCAACAGAGCCCAAGGGTGGTTCCAGGCGGACTAGCCAGAGGCTGAGTTCTGGATGGGTCTCTCCAGAGAAGGGAGCCATGGATCTGGGCACCCCTGCAGCAAACATCAAAAGCCCATAAAAGGAGCAGGAGACAGTGGCCAGAGAAGCCAGCGACAGTGACGGTACAGGGGCGCAGCTGAATCCTATGGAGTGTTGGAAAGGATATAGGCGCACAAATGGAGCAGAGGGACTGCTGGGTGCGACCTGGGGAAATAGAAAGGCTCCTGGCATTGTTTCTGAACAAGTCACAGTAATTAACAAGTGAGTGGATCCCTGTTCTGGATCTTCTGTGCACAACTCTCGCCTGAGGATTGAGGGAGTTTTGTTAAGGTTCAAGAACAGACCTTATCTTGTTGGTAAGCAAGACAATAATGGACAGGGCTTGCACTGTAAATTTGCTGCAATAACCGAGATTGCTGAATTCTGCTCCTGAAAATAAGGAAAACTAAGTCTACAAACACATAGCTTACTACAGACCAAATGTTCGTGTCCCCTCAACACTGGTAGGTTGGAATCCTGACCCCCAGTTGGATGGTATTAGAAGGTAGGGCTTTGGGGAGGTGATTAGGTGGTGAGGATAGATCCCTTATGAATGGGATTAGTGCCCTTTAGGGGACAGGAGACAGCTTGCTCCCTCTGTGCCTTGCGGTGATGTACTGAAAAGGTGGCCATTTACAAACCAGGAAGCACGTCCTCACCAGACACTTGACCTGCTGGCTCCTTGGTCTTGGACAGGATCGCCGGCCTCCAGAACAGTGAGAAATCAATGTCAGTTATTTGAGCCTGGTGTTTTTTTTATAGCAGCCTGAATGAACTAAGACCAAGTTTGCTCAGTATTGGAATTAGAGGCTACCGTTATATCCAGGAATTCACACATGATGTTGGTGAAAAGACAAGTACTGTGCGGGAAACAGCAAGAAGTCAGTGAATGAAAGGCATAAAGGCTGGAGAAGTGCAGAAGAGGGAAGGATTGCCTTTCCTGCAGAAGTGGTCACAGAAGGCTTCATTGATATGGTGAGCTTCACCCTTGGGCACATGGAGGGTCTAAGGGGCTGGGAGGAGGGGGCATGGAGCAGCCCAGGACAGTGGGAGCAGCAGAAAGAATCCAGGAGCCCGTTGTGTTCCACTGGGTTAAACATCTGGGCTAACAGCTGGGCCGACTGAGCACCCTGACCGGATGACACAGAATCTTACCTGGGTTTCCAACACCTCCTGGCGTTTTGCCAATCGTACCTGCCTGGAGAGAATCATGTGTAAATAAAAAATGCTACCTTATAGACATCTCTGAGCTTCTTTAAGACAGTTCTCCAAGAGAAAGGGAGTAAGATTCAATGAATAACACTCCCAGTAATTAGTCTAGGTGTTACTAACATTTCCGTTGAAAAGATGTGGGAAGTGAGGGTCAGAACCTACAGAAAGCTCCCCAGCTGCTCGATGGAAGCTCACTTCCAAGCAAGCACGGACACCCACATCTGTCTGGCTCCAAAGCTTGTGATCTTCTTCACTGCCCCCGATGAAACCAGGTCTGAGGGGGCAGAGCTCAGGCTCAAGGCAAGGCATCTAGATGGGCCTCGAAAATGGGGCTTTAGTCACCTACAAGGGAAGACAGAGCTTCTTACCTTGTTACTTGATGGGGAGGGTCAAGACTGAGGGACATAGAGGGGACACACAGGACACTGGCAGTACGAGGAGAAATAGATTAGATTCAAAATGGGGTTGGCTGGGTACTAAGTAGTTAACCTCTTATACTTGGGATAAATAGTAGGATGTAATTAACCATGCCTTAAAGAGAACCCTAGGCATTGCCCTCAGCAGGTAAACCCCCTGTGGATTGTTATGCTAATTCCAACGGAAAAGGGTAGACAGAGACTCCTCTGGAAAAGAACAGAGCACGTTTCGCTATATTCCTTTTGTATGGTGATTTCAGATAGCCCAAATAATTTTTTTTTAAGACAAAAACTGGATTCCACGGAAGATGAGATTACCTAGAGGACAATTTCCACGATCAGAGGAGCAGCTTCTCGGTGAGGAATGGTGGAGACAGAGGTGGGACTTGGTGGCTGAGCTGCTGGGGCTGTCTTTGTGTAGCTGTCGTCTCAGAAGGGCAGTCCCGGAGGAGTGGGAGGCGAAGCGTGGAGCCCTTTGCTGTTCACTGCCTGTCCTTCATCCCTCCCCACCACTGGTAATCTGAGCATCCTATCCAGCTGGGAGAGGCTTTTCATGCCATGATTTCAGAAAACCATATTTCCACTGAAGTGAAAATGGAAGTGTCAAAGGCCTTTTGATTTTTGCTAAAATAATTAAAGGTGGACATTTATCATTTAGGAATTACTGGTTCTTGGCCCCTTCTCCCATCTACCTGAAAATGCAAAAGTAAGGATTTCAGGGTTTCTAAACACACTGGTTGGCTGAATGGAACCTACTCATCGCTCAAGCTGAAGTTCTGACACCTCTCGCTGCACCTGCCCAGCATCTGGTCAGGCTGTGGTGTGGTCATGAAGGGGATCAGATGTACCATCCCCAAATATGCCACTTCGGCATGAGGATTATTTTGAGCTGAAGGCAACTGAGAAACAGCAGACAAAAGAAGAGCTCTCTGCTTCCCTTCCCACCTGCCTAAAAGCATACATTTCCCTTGGGCAAGTGTCTCTTTCTCCTGTACGGGGAAGAGGAGGACAGCCCTTCTCACAGAGTTGGCAGAAAGATGACTGCACAATTAAACCTAACCCAGTATCCTTTATCTACTATTAGTTTTGCCTGTATAGTTCCTAGTTGCTTTTCCATAATTTTCAGCCCTAGGAGCCCAGACCCCTTTTCCTCTGTCTAGTCACTTCTCTACAATTTATTACTCTTTGTTAAAATGGCATATAAGCCCCCAGGTCTAACCACTTCTTTGGGTTTTCATTTCTTTCCTGTGAAGCCCCCGTGCATGTAGAAACTACTTATATGAACGTCAGTTAAGATTGTGTGCTTTCTCTCCTGTTAACTGATCTTTGTTGGTTTAATTTGTATGCCCCAGGTAACAACCAAAGAGGGTGGAGAAAAGTTTTTTTCTTCCCCTACAGTTATGATGGGAATGAACCAACCATTAAATAAAAAGGCCTCAATGAGGCCAAGATATGGAAGCAAAGAATAGCTAAAACATCTGAAGGGCAGGACACAAACTCCCTACACTTGCTGGGCAGGCAGGACTATGTCCAGGGCTCTGCAGAAGATGAATGTGGTGACATCAGTGATAATGACGTCCTGGGGATGTGTGGTAAATAGGTGGCATGGAGGGGTCCTCTATAATCTTAAGTTCTCACTGTTTCACCAGTGAAGAAACAAGTCCCCAAAGTCCCAGATCTTCTGTGATAGTCTTAATTTGGGGATGTTTTATTGCTGTCAATAAAAGATTTAGAAAGCACACAAATAAATGTGATTTTATGTTTATTTTTTTCACAATAATTTTTATGTAAATAATTTCACAAGTCCAAACACCTTTTCTGACCACGTCCTCCAACACTGGTTTGGAAAATATGTTCACCAAGGTTGGATCCTTGGAAAGGTGACTTAGTCATTTTGTTGTCCTGAGAAAAGTATTTAATAATCACACTGATTTTTTTGTAGTCGTGTAGATGGTAAAATTAGGACATAGAACAACTGACTTGCTTGGGATGACATTGAAAGTTGAGCTAGGCCCACACTTAGGTAATTTCCCATGTAGGTCGGCCCATTGTCTGTGGCATAGATTTTCTACAGAACCTCTGCACCATCTTAGCTCCCAGGTAGCTTTAGACCAACAGCTCATCTATTTTTAGCAGGCAAACCCACTGGGGAAGAGCGAAGTTAACAAATGAAAGGAAAAGATAAAAGGCACAAGGACAGGATGAATGCCAGAGGTGGGATAAAAGTTAAAAAAGAAAAGAAAAAGGGACCCATCAGAGGAGTCAAGGGTAACCTTTAAGCAGATGAAATGCATTTTATTCATGCTGACCTTTTTTCCCCCATTCCCAAATCCACAACACAGTTCAAACCCTGTCTGTCTCATCTGAATACCCCTGGCATTTTGCTTGTTCTTACCTAATGACACTGATAAGCTCCTGCCCTGCAGTAACACACAGTTACAGTGACGCAGAGTTACGGACCCGGCGAGGCCTACTAGATTAGAAACTCTTCGAAGGCACCTTCAGTGTTCTGGACCAATTTGTTTCCTTCATCAAGTTTTAACATGTTTGTTGAATAAATGAATAAGAAAATATTTACAGCCTGAAAAAAAAAGAGAAGGCTGAGTCTATTTTAAAATCTCCTATTTGGAGAAGTATTTGTTTCTAACATTTGATTTTGAAAAGCTGAAGTTTTATTAAGATGCTTGGGACCTTAGCGCTTGCCTAAACATTTAAATAAAAACTACCAACTCTGCTCTCCATGAGCAAAAGAGGGACAGAAAGGAGCTAGAGAGACTTTTCTTTGCCTTGTGGCATTCTAGTTTGCTTGGCTTGGGGAGGGACAGGAGCTGGCTGCTGGATGGTGGCATAGCCTAGATTGAATTGTTTTCAAATAAACTAGTAAGTGAAGCAATGGAAAAATACCTTTCTGCAGAGCCCCTAGGTTAGAAACCTAGCATTTTAAATATTAGCAAATGTTGTAGTATCATGCATAGAAAATAAATGGAGGCTACAGAGTAGATCTATGACAAAGGATTAAAATATTTCAGGCTGTGTTTTTCAGGTTGTTTGGTGATGTTCAGTCTGAACATTGAAGACTTCCATTGTTTTTCAGTCCTGACTTGATGGGCAGAGGTGGCAGGGAAGGACAGGCATTCCTCAGTTCCAGTCATACGTGTTGTCTAAGAACACACAGCAGACACAAACTTCTAGGCTTTGAGGAGCATGAGCCAGCATCCCCACCACCAGAGGAAGTCTTCCAGTCAGCTGATCCAATGCCTGGCCGACAGGTCCCGGCAAACATCATTCTATTGCCCTTGAGATTGTAATAAGCAATTTACTGTGCCAGGAAAGGGGAATGCACAGGCCTTTTCTTTCCATCGTCACCTTGATGAATTCATTAACGATTTTTCAGGCAAGTTTTATTCAGGCACTTTGGGACAGGGCAGTGAGTCAGACGTTGGCATCAAAACCAGAATAGAAGCCATAGCCCTCTCTGGGGATCCTACCCTGGGCTTTAAATTCCCAGATCACATAACTTCCTAATTGGAAAAAAATGTTCTTAAACAAGAGCAGGGGTTTTGCCAGGCCTGACAGTGACTAATAAGGTCGGTCTAAGGACTGTCTGATGAAAGACAAGTTGGATTTATATGTCATAGTGAATTTTTAAAGTATTTCACCCTGAGGTTTACTGCTGAATATAAATAAAATATCTCTCTTTGGGTGATCCCATCCTAACCCCTGCAGATATGCCTTCCTTAATTAAATTTACTTTGAAATGACATCCAAACAATGCCTTCCTTCCAAATGCCTTTGTTTTCTCCAAGATTTACTTATCGACAAGCTGTTTCTTAAGGTTCCTGTGTAAACCGATTGAGTTTCCCACCCGCGGTCTGCATACTAATGGAGACACGTTTTATCATCTGTAAAGCCAGCCAGGATCGCAGTGTTCACTTTGTACTTCTTAACTGTATACGAAATGGACCCTACATTTACAATACCAAATTAAAAAAAAATTACTGATGGCGCTTACGTAGGATACAGATAAACACAAAATTTAAATCTCATTTGCTGACACACCACTAAAGATTAATTACTGAGTTGGAGAGATTTTTTTTTTTTAATTCTCTTTCAAAAATCAGGCTTTTCTGTTGGTAGAGGCGCAGGGCTTAGATATAGGAGGTCTGGAGCGGCGGCTCCCCTGCGGCGCGCGGGCGCAGGCACGCACGCGTGGACACACACCCACACGCGCCCGCCCACACCGCCTTGCGTGTGAATCGCCTGCGGGGTTTACGGGCTTCGCTGGCATGGATAACTGTCAGGTGCAGAAAGGAAGCCTTTGTTCCGTGGGCATTTTCCTACCTCCGGATTTGACTGTTATTTATAGGCCACGTGAGCCCTGGGCGGGGAGGCGCCCCCGCGCCCCCGCGCCAGGGAGACAAAGGCTAGCTGAGCGCGGCCGGGGCGGTCCAGGGACGTCTCCCCAGCTCCTGCGACACGTGTGAGATGGGCCCGGACCTGCCTCCGACCGAGCAGTTGCTCCAGAGAAGTCCTGACCGAGCCCTTGTAAAGGTGTCGGCGTTTCCCTGAAAGCCTAGCAGGGGCCGGGTTCGCGGGCTGCGCAACAGCCGCCCCGGAGAGCCAGTGAGCCCGGGACGGTCGGGGCGTGGCGCTCCTTGCACAGGTCGCACACTCCTGGTGTACCCGGGAGAAGGAGTTTTTAGAGACTCAGAGCCACCTCAGCACAAGAGAACCCGGACAGAGGCCCCTCCTGCTCTCAGGAGGGAGTGCAAACCCGTCCCTACGGGAGAGGCCAAGTAGTGAGTCCCCCACCCGGAGAGCCCGGTGCTTGAGGTCCCGCCACTTAGAGGCTTCTGTCGGTTCGGGGTTGTGGCCTCTTCCAGGGCTCAGACTGGAAGCAACGTGTCCCGGGAGCAAAATGTCGGGGGCACCAAAAAGTCAGAGGTTAAAATAAATAATATCTTAATGCGATGCTTTTTTAAACAATGAAAATTATTGTAAAATAAAAACCCCACCCACGATGAACAAAGTATTAAATTCTAAGTGAGAGAGGAGCAGTACAGCGCAATGCTGAGCCCCTCTGTAGCCCGAGGTGAAAGGAAGCTCCCTTCGGGTGAGCGGCACTCTTCACAGCCCGCTGGACCTGGGCCGGGGTGTTGGGGGGATTCGGGGCGCGGTGGGAGGGGAGCGCGGGTGGAGGCCTCGGAAGCAGAGGCCCCCTCCAAGGCCCGGGTGGGGCTGTGGAGGGACGGCCCTGGGCCGGAGGTGAGAGCTCCGGGAGCCGCTCCGCCGGGAACAAAGGAGCAGCGGAAGGCCGAGCTGGGGGCGGGGGTGACCGCACGGGTTCGGGCTACCACGCGCGGCCTGGACTGAACACTCGACCCGGTTGCTGCCGAAGCCGCGAGCGAGTCCTGTAATCGCCGCGCTCGGTGGTTAAGTCTCCCTAACAAGACTTGGCAAGATGTCTGGCGAATGATTTTTGGCTTCTGTCGTGCCCCACCGCGGCGCACACAAACCCCCTGCCAAAAGCGGCCTGTGGGAAATTAAATGCATAAGTAAAACTACGGGCGGGAAAAATGCTCCATGACCTGGAAAGAGGGATGCAGAGAAACCGGAATCGCCCCCAGAGCTTATTAAATCCTTTAAGCATAGATTTCTCAAGGTCTAGCTGAGCATCAAATGGGGACCCTAATTACCATTTCCCGAGAAGACAATTCACACGTGCGCAGGAAGGGCAGAGGGATTTTCCAAAAGCCGAGAACGTGGGCTTTTTCCCCACCAGGGTTCAATAAACGTCGTTAGGAAGTGTGGACCGGAGTGGCACCCCTGCCTTCCTCTATAGGAACCGCATTCGGGCAATTAATGCCTCCCTCCGGATAGTAAAGCAACAAATCCAACACCTCACTCCTATTACCGGGCTTCGGGGCGGCGGGTCTTCTCTTTCATCCTACAAGTTGGGGCCTGCCCACGTTCCTGGGGAAGCTATAAAGCTGATTTAATGGCTTAAGATGAAAATTGATCAAGCTAATGCACAAGTTAACGTCTGAGGGATCGCATTTGAAAAAAAATGACTGGCCGGGTGAACTCACTGCACAAGCCTGGGGGGCGGAGAACCCGGGCCCTGCCTGCCGGGGGGCGCCTGGTTCCCCTCTCCGCTTCGGGGAGGGGGAGGCCTGCAAGGCTTCGTGGGGAAGCACGGAGGTAAAAGAGGGCTGCACCCGAGCCCCGGCCTCCGTCAGGCCAGCTGCTCGCCTGGCGATTTTCCTCACGCAGAGCCCCGCGACGCCGCGGCGGGGGGCAGCGACTCGTGTAGTGCGGGGCGCGCGCCGCGGAGGCCGGGCGGGCGGACAGTGAGCGGCGCCGCCGCGCTCCATTCACAAAGTCAGAATGCTGCAGCTCGCCTGCCGGTCGGAAGCCACCTCCCTCTTCCTTTAGGTCTCGGATTTATGAATGGGCCCGGCGACAAGCGCGCAGCACCCTGTTTACTCCGCTCTTTGTGACGTAGCGTTCCCGTGACTGGGAGCGGCGGCCAGCACTCCATTCACGCGCCGGGGCGGGCGGTGCGAGGAGGCCCGCGGGCGGGGGGAGCGGGAGGGGGCGGGAGCAGGCGCGGGGGCGGGCGGGCGAGGGGCGGGGCTTCGCGAGGTAGTAATGAATCTGCCCCCTCCCGCGAGAGAGCAGACGAGCCTTAAAACATCTATAAACATCGGAGGAAACTCTGGCTGGGGCCGTGCGCGGAGCTCCGGCTGTTACTGGGAACGGCGGCCGGAACGGCAGCGCCCGCGCGGGCAGCGGCAGGAGCTGCGCCGCTGGCAAAATACAATAGAGGCAACTACTGAACGGAGCCCTTGGTCCTCTCCGTAAACACGCTCCCCTCCACTGCCACCTCCCCTCGGCACCGCGCGTGGTGCTGCCTGGCGCCGGCGGCCACTGCTATGGGACTGCGAGACTGCGGGAATTAGGGGATTGGGGAGAAGAGGCTCGCCCGTGGCAGCCCCTGGGGGCCAAGTTTGCGGCCACTTAAGCACGCGCGCTCCCTCAGCTCCCGGCCGCCCCTTCCTGCAGCCCAGCCGGCCCGGGTGCTTTTCGCTTCCTTGCGTGCCCAGCAGCCGCAGTTCCCGGCGACCATGGTGACGGTGGAGGAGCTGCGGGAGATGGACTGCAGCGTGCTCAAAAGGCTGATGAACCGGGACGAGAGCGGCGGCGGCGCGGGCGGCAGCGGCGGCCACGGCGCCCTGGGGCTGCTGAGCGGCGGCAAGTGCCTGCTGCTGGACTGCAGACCGTTCCTGGCGCACAGCGCGGGCTACATCCGAGGCTCGGTCAACGTGCGCTGCAACACCATTGTGCGGCGGCGGGCCAAGGGCTCGGTGAGCCTGGAGCAGATCCTGCCCGCCGAGGAGGAGGTGCGCGCCCGCCTGCGCTCCGGCCTCTACTCCGCAGTCATCGTCTACGACGAGCGCAGCCTGCGCGCCGAGAGCCTCCGCGAGGATAGCACCGTGTCCTTGGTGTGCAGGCGCTGCGCCGAAACGCCGAGCGCACCGAAATCTGCCTGCTCAAAGGTAAACACGCGCCGCGGCACCAGCTGGAGGGTAGGTGTAGCGGAGCTGGGCGGCCTGCGCCTTAGTCGGCAGGGGAAGAGCCCGGAGGGACTCGTGGCTGCCGGGATCCTCGCGCACTCCTTTTTGCGTGTTGGTGTGCACGGGTTTGCAAGGTTTCTGTACGTTTGTGTGCAGGTGCGAGCTCCTGAAGTCCTCAGAGGTCGCGAGGGTGCGTTTCCTCTGTCACCTGCAATTCGGTATCCTTCCTTGAGATTTCCGCATTTATTTACACTTACTATCGGTCTGGCCTCGCAGACTAAGCGACCCGTCTGCGTTGCCCACCTGCGAGTCCAGGATAGTGCTCCCAAGTGCCCCTGTGCGGGTGGGGACAGGTTGGGCCTGTTGGTCTGGCCTGCCCCGGTCCTGCACTGAGTCCGACCGCGGGAACCCGAGAGATGGGGAAGAGGGGGAAAAGGAGGGTGAGGGCCGAGGTGGGACGAGTTCGATTGGAAACCAGCCCTCCTTACGTAAATTCAGAAAGCAAGAGCGGGTTGTGGACGTTGTGTGGAGCGATCTATATCTTGGTCTCCTTGCTGCCCAACTCCGGGCTCCGCCTGAAAGGTGCCCGACTCCTCCCGCCTCCGGCTAGACGCGGCTCCGCGAGTGGAAGCGGGAGAACTGAGTATTTGGGGAACGCGAGACCGGACGGGGCCTCTTAAATTCAGGCAGCGGACAAGTACAACCTTTTGTTCTGACCCGAGTCTTGGCTGACGGCGGCGCGTGCCTGATTTAAGTGAACCCTGGCGAAACTGTTCGGGGAGGGGAGTCCTTGTCAAATCGGAAGTCAGAAGCCCCGAAGGGACTGTGTGCTATCTACGCAACTGGAGGGTTGGTGCGCCGGTCGCACCTGCCGGGCCGTGTCCGGCCGCAGGCCTCCGCGGACCTGGCGCGGGGGCGAGTGGGGTGGGGGCGCCCCCAGCGCGCTGCGCCCCTTCCTCCTACAGCCGCATTCCGCGCATTCTTTTGCCCTCGTCCGGTCCTCACCTCCGTTCCCGAGAGGCGTTTCAGACCCTGGCCACAAAAAGAGCCGCCCCTTTCCTTGCTGGCGCCCCTCGCTTCCTCCCTCTCCTTTCCTCTCCCGACCAGCTCACTCAAGAGGAAGGGAGATGGCGGGGGGCGGAAATCTCTCCCCACCGCCCCTTCCAAAAAGCACAACAAAACTGCTCAGTGCCGACGAGCCGGGTTTGCCTCTGGCGAACAGCGGGGGGCTTTGTTCTCTGCAGTTGTTTCCTGGCCATTTGACCTATCAGCTGCTGGGGGAACGCTGCTGTTGACCTCAGGTTGAACTACGAAGGCGATTTTGCTGATGATTCTCTGTGAGGGCTACCTTTTGCACCCCGGATTGAGCCCAGTCCTTCTCCCTTCTCCCCAAAGCGTTTTAAGAGAAAGTGCCAGGGAAGGGGCTTGCACCGGAAGGACAGACCGCCGAGCGCGGCAGGCAGGGCGCCGGGGACCCGCCGGCCTCGCCTGCCTGGGCGCCTCGGGCACGTCCAGCGCACCCCCGCGGCCACCGGCTGGATAGGCAGCCAGCGAGCGGGTCTAGGCTGGTGAACACGCCTGCCCTCCCTCGCCCTGGCGCTGGCGCTCGTGCAACGAGGAGGAATTTCTCTAGGACGAAGTCCCCTCGGGTGGACGGTCCGGCGGGGTGTCCGTGCTGCTCTAGCCTCGAGTGCCTTCTGAGTTAGAGCCCAAGGGCGCCCTCCTTCGCGGGGCTCCGAACCCAGGACAGACCCACGTGGAGTGTGGGTTCGTTTTGTTTTGCTTTGCTTCCTGGAAGAGATCCAGAGGGGACCGCCCTACAGCGGCAGCTCTGGGCCCTTGGCCCTTGGGGTTCCGGGCGCGCAGATAACTCAGGCCCCGGGAAGAAGGCATATTATTAAGGCTTTCTCCTCCGGCTCGTGGCACTCCCGCGGTTCCCCCAATCCCGCTGGGAGAGCCCGGAGCCAGATCGATTCCGAGAGCAAACCCGTGGGCGAGCCGTTGGGCGCGATGGGCAAAGCCCCTGTGAAGACTGGCTAGGACTGGGGCCTTGGATGAAGTGACGGGCCCCTGGCGGTGGCGAAGTGCCCTGCCAGCGGAAAAGGAGT
The DNA here is from genome assembly GCA_032199065.1 of Smutsia gigantea. Classification (NCBI taxonomy): domain Eukaryota; kingdom Metazoa; phylum Chordata; class Mammalia; order Pholidota; family Manidae; genus Smutsia; species Smutsia gigantea. Next base: position 206,944 of record JAVSCE010016035.1, read on the forward strand.
GTCCTCAGGGCTGTTTCCTCCCGAGGCCTGCACCGCCTCCTGTTGTCTGACCTGGTGCGGGCAGGGCGGCCGCCCCTGTGCCTCTCAAAGTGGACATCCTCTGAGATGGAGAGTGGGTGGGCCTGGCCGCAGGGTGAACTTCTGTCTCGTCAGGAACAGGGCCCCGGTGCCGCCAGGAGAGGTTCAGCTCGCTCTTCCAAGCAAAGGGAGCCTGTCTTTGGCAGCAGCTGCCTAAAATTCACGGGTGTGTGTGCGTGTGGTTGTGGTGGTGGGGTGAAGCCCTTCCAGCTTGTTCTGCAGGGATGGTGGGGCATCTGTGAGGTTTAGTGGGTCGCCTTCTTTAAAGTGTAGCATGTTTTCATACATACGTTCTGAGCAGAGGAAGCTTTACCTTTTCCTTCTCTTTGGCCTCTAACGAGAAGGCATCCCTAGTGAGAGCAGAAGGAAACACGGAGTCTGCGTCCCCATGGCGGGGACTGGGGAAGGAAAGGGTGCCTCCCTGGTCCGATGGAGAAGCCCGCTGAATGGAGTGAGTGCAGGGTCACCGGAGGGGGCTCGGGGGCAGAGAACTAAAGGGAAACCCAGGAAGAAAAGCCCCTTAGATTATCTTTAGGAAATGCCTGAGCTGGTTTGGGGTTGGTTCCCAGTGGATTTGTCCGTTTTAGTTGGCAGCTTTATGGGCCTTTCTGTGGCTCTCACCTGATACGTGGGGTGGATGTGGAGTAAAGCTGCTGGAACTTGAAGCCAGGGGGAGGACCTACTGGAGGTGTCAGCGGTCCTGAAGGGACAGAAAAACAGCAGAGTATTTTCAGAAGTTGTATAATCCTTCCCAATTGAAGGCTATCTAATTCTATCAACTAATTGCATTTAAAAATCCGAATTTTCTATTTCTACCTCGTGGACGGGCAGTTGGTTAGTCATTAGGTAGTTACTAATACCAAACACAAGCACTTATGGTCAAGAGTAAACTTGACTAAACATTAATAAGATGCTGCTCTCCTTTGCATTCCCTATGATTAAGTTTTGCTAAAAGCAGTAACCCAAACCACTACATTTTCTGGACTTATTGCTAATAAAAGATTCCTATTGGGTTAAAAATTTTTTAAGGCTCATTTAAGATCCTGTGAGACATTTCTAGGCACAGTTTAGAAATTTCAGCTTTTCACATTTTAATATAATACACATCTCCTTTGAAAACCCTTTTGCTTTCTTCCATAAATACTTAGATTTGGGTTTTAGATCCGGGTTATTAAAGACAAAAAGTGCATCATTTTTTTATCTTAGTAGAAGTCACTCTTTTTAGATTTTTAAAAATTTGAAATAAAAAATAAGTCGTTCTCTTTGATTTGTTATTTGGGCCTCCCAGCTGCCCCAAATAATGAATCAACCTCTTAACGCAGAAGATTTCAGATGTAAAAATGTTATCGTACTTTCTCCTGCCTAAAATTCATCTCAGCTCATTATCTTTGTCAGTTTTTATTGAAGTTCTTATTTAAAAGCTGTCCTGGAGCTGCTCTGAGAAATCGGGAGGATCAATTTGATATTCCAGCTTCTCCTTCCAGGTTGGAACTCAAGTACCCCATAGGCCTGACTATGCAGACAATCTAACATTACACTTTCTGTGCAAAACAGTCACCAGGCCAGTAACGAACGGTGGCGGGTTGCTCACCTAGCAGCCCTAGTGACTCTGGTGACTTGTCTTTTCTTCTCTATCCCCATTCGCCCAGCTCATCCTAGTTCCCCAAAGGGTCAGTGCCATCAAATGACACCGCCCGGAGTGTTGTACATCTCTTTCTACCCAGAGGGTAAAGGACTGGCTTTTCTCCTTTCAATAAGACACGATGCCCACAACAGCCAGACAGTGGTAGGCCTTAAAGGTAATGTCTAACCCCGCTGTAATTCATTAATTACAATTCCGCACCCACCAGAGACAGGGCTGCGCAGGGAGCTGAGAGAGAGGAAAGTCTAGCCTGTTCAGGAGCCAAGACATTCCTTTAAAAAATCAGAACATCTGAAGCCAGATAGCCAGTTTCCTTACTGGGAGGCCGGTCTCGCCTACCAAAAAGGAAGTTTGTCAGGAAGAAAAGTTTACTTTCCAACGGAAGCCAGCTTGCTGAATGGAGCAGATAACACAGGGCTGGGAGGGGCTGCAAACGAGATACAGCCGTGTGCGGCATCAGGTGTCAGCCAGCTGGCCCAGGCCGCGCAGGTCTGTGCGTGGAGTCTCAAGGTGAGACGCTCACGGAGGGAGGTTTCAGGTGCTGCTCTGCACTTTGCGCCCACGTCAAAGGACGTTCTCAAAGCTGAGGGACCCCAGACTTTCTTGCCAGGCAGCAGTGCCTTGCCTTGTATTGATAAGATGGTCCCGGGACAGCCAGACTGCGAGCCCTGCCTGTGAACAGGCGCTGATCTGAGTGATGACAGCGTAATGGGGAAAAGAGCAGCTCTCGAAAATTCCATGGCCACAGTCCCTCCAAAGGACAGTCTTCCTACACCACATTTCCATTAAGGGTCCTGCTGTGACACGATTAGCACTATACAGGTCTGCCCTTTCGAAGGACTTTCTCACCCACCTCTGCACAGGTCTCAAAATGACTGTGGCCAGTGGGTCATTTTCAGTAAACTTCCACAGTCGCCTCGCTTTGTGAGTGTGTGCAAGAATAAAGAGCATGGCACTGAACTGTAGAGGTAGTTATTCCTGAAGAAAGTTGAGGGAAAATGGTATTTGTTACCCCTGGGCTCTTTAAGTTTTAAAATTAAGATGAGACAATGGGCTCCTTAAATAAGTTCTCATGTTACTAAGTGAGAACGTGAGGAAAACAGGTCAAGTTTTGAATATCTGTTAGGGAATTACATTCATTGGGATACAAACGTGGCAATTCATCGGCGTGCCTGTTACGTATTGTGTTCAGACGAAAGAAGTACAGATCGTAGGCACCTGCTATCAGTCTGTAGTTCCCAAACAAGTAGATCACTTAGGATCGGAGAATACTAGAGCTTTTAGAGATGACGTAGTCTGAAATCTTTCCATTTTGAGTGTGGGAAAGCAGGGTTTAGGAGGGAGCCAGTGCTTGCTCAGGCTCACACCACAGTGGAGTTGGGACTCGCACCCACATCTATCTCCCTTTGTGCTCCTCGCGTACCTGCAGGAGCCACGGGACAGAGCCCAACCCGGTGGATACAGTGGGAATAAGCTGTCCCTCATGCGTTTTGTATTAAACTTGGTGCTCTAACTCTGGCTCTTACCGACAGGGCTGTGGCTATGGTACTTGCACAGATCTGGGGATAGAAGGGATTGGGAAGTCTGGGAGCAGTTTTTTTTCACCCGTCCTGCAGTAAGGATTCATTTTAATTTCCATCATGACCCAGTATAGGGATACAGACACACCTGAAACCAGACTGTCAATAAATTATTATTCTAGTGCAATACATTCCAGAAGTTTCTATCCTGTTTCATCAAAAAAAAAAATGCTTGTCACGACTCCTTAATGGTTAGAAAAGCACCGGAAAGAAGCAAGAGTTCAGTGAAACATCAGCAATGCCCTGTTCAGAGCCTTTTTGGTTTTGCATGAAAGTCCTGTGTCTGCATGCAATGAAACCAGCTGGCATGCACCCGAGGGGAGGGCCACCGGGAAGGCAGAGAGGGGTGGGCTCCTATGGCCAGGTCAGAAGTTGGCTTTGAGGCTGCTGGGCTGGACGCCGGCCCTGCTCTCACCCCGGGGGCTGCCTTGCGCTCAGTGTCCTCTTCTGTAAAGTGGGCTGGTCATACTGTCCTTAAGGGCTGCTGGTTGGACACATATATGGAAAGAGCCTGGCTCATGGTGAGCATTCCTCTTAACAGTGGCTTATCATTGTCACTAACATGGGTGTGATACCCAGAGATGACTTTCTGGGGTGTGCCCTGGAGTGGCTCTAGCGTGTACCCTTCGCTGTGCCCCACCTTGCTGCACGTTGCCAGCCCTCCCGGCATACTCTACCCTCTGGGGCCTGGCCCGAGTGCAGCTCGTTGGCCCGGCAGAGGGAGCTCCGTCGGTGATGCTTCTGTCACAGCGAGCCACCGACCCTCAGAGGCTCGTGACAACAGCTCAGGAGGGAAACCCTCTGACTGCTGCCGGCGTTGGAGAGGCGATCCTTCCAGGCTCCTGTCCCCTGGGCTAACCTGCTGCATCACTTACTTTCTTTCTACTTATTCTTTAAAGATCCGCCAGAGGGAACGTGACCCCTCAGTCGTAATTTTTCAGCCATGTATGTCTTTCCCCAGCCTTTGCTGTCTCTCTGTCCACTTACGAGCAGCTTGGGGACGATGACACAGGGGCCTCCTCAGGCCTGGTCTGGCCTCTAGGTCACCTCCATCCTGCCCCTCACACCGCCTCAGGATGCCTCCCCACAGTTCTGCTCTGCTGCCCCCAAGATTGATTGATGATTTATCCGGGAGGCAGTGGAAGTCCCTGACTGGAAAGGGGACACGGAGCCTAGGAAGTATGGTACCTGCCCTTCCGCTGTCTAACTACCAGGTCTCAAACCTCCAGCTGGAAAAAATAAGCAAAGTCCAGGAGGAGAAGGCTTTCCAGAGTCTGGGGGTCCCCTTGTAAGTGCCAAAAAAAGAGCCTTCCGTATGTGTCTCCCCAAGGCTAGGCACAGAGCACACTTCCATTCAGTCACTTAAGGGCTTGGGCATGGACGCTTCATCACATTTTACAGATTGGGAAGAGGCTCAGAGAGGTTCAGTGATGGCCCCAGGCTGCACAGCTGATGACTCACTCGGTTAGGATTCAACCCAAACCTCTGAGTTTGACTACCGAGGCCGTGCGGAACTTCAGCCTAGTCTGTTTTGTATGACCTTGGAGCCTGGCCTTGGCGCTGCTGTGACTCTACCATTCACTTTTGGGTGGGAGCCACTTGTCTGCCTGCCTAGGTGATGAGCTCTTTGGAGGGCACCACCCGTGCCTTACATTTCTTTGAAAAAACAAACAAACAAAAAACAAAAAACAAGAAACCTCCCCAATGCCCCCCCACCAAAACCATGTTTTAATAGCTAAATTATGTAATAAACCCAAAATTGGCTTACTTTAAAAAATTTCAAATGTAATGACTTTTTATATAAGTACCCAACAACCGTTTACTGACTGATCCATTTCCTCTTCCACCTTTCCAAAGAGGCGCATGTCCCAAAGCTGCCCAGAGGCCCATTTCATTGCAGGGACTTCAGCCAAAGTCATTTGCTGGCTTTTCTCCCCCCACCTCTATCCCCTGCTTTGGGCAGCACTGTTTGCAGGAAATGTTTATAAGGAAAGGGGACCGTGGTGGTTGGGGGGGTGTTAATGGGAGGGAAGGTGGTCCCTGTGATGAGATGACCCCAGAGGCCACCAGCATTCCAGAAACCCCCAGTCCTGGCCCTTCTATGGCACGTTTTCCATCCAGGGAGGCTGGTCCTTCATGACTCAGCAGGTGCACTGCCTGCTCCCAGACAGATCGTTTATATCCTGAGGGAGGAAAGGCACAAGAGAAGACTGGTCAGAGAGGAAAAAATGTATGCCCTGTCTATGTAAGCCTCGTGGTGTGGCCAAGAATCATTTCCCCTCCTCTCAGATGCAGTGGTTCCCATGGCCGGGGTTTGGGGCGAGTACTGATAAACTGTCACATGCCTGCATGTTGGGAGATTACTGTGAGCCATACGGGGAACCATACTGCTACGGTGCCAGCTACAAACGTCAGCTGAGTGGTCTGCTGGTGTGGCTGTACCACAGCCTGCAGGCTCTATTTGGTTAATTTAGAATCCATTTTTGGTCCTACAGAAACTGCAAAAATAAGAATGCAGTAGAGGCCAAACCTTGACAGTAGATGGCAAATTACCCGCAAAATCCCAGAGATAACGTGAAAATCTGAGATATGGGCTGTGTGTCTCTTCTCGGAGTGGTTCCCTGCCCACCTCTGCCCACCCCTGCCCAGCTGGCACTTTCTGTTTGCCACTGAGCTGTTCGAGAGAGGTTGGCTGTTTATCTCTTTTTACTTGAAAGACCTTCCTTCCCGGGAGGAGGATCCCACAGAAAACCATTCCAGGGCTTAGCAACTCACAGGTTAGGAAATCCTCTCTTGCCCCAAACCTGGATGTGGAAAGAGGGATTTATTTAGATTTAAGCTTGTTTCCTCTCGTTTTGGCCCCTTGTTGATGGAACAGCTGTTTATGAGGCCTTGCGATTGGCATCTGTTCCATTGCAGAGACCCAGAAAGGCTGGTGCCTGGGAAGTTTTCTTCTGTCCCACCTTATAGAACCTCTGCAAAGGAAGGGCTGCATTCTGCCTAGTGCTCATGGAAACCCGGTGGCCATTCCCTGTCATGCTTTGTCACCAGTGAGGGAGCTCCCCTGGAGAGAGTCCGTCTTCATACCCTCTGCACTTCCTCCTCTCTGTATCTGCCTACCAGATGGAAGTCTTGTCCGGAACCTTTCCTTCAGCCTTCAGGATGCAGTCCTGGCCCGCAGGGTGCCGTAGCCGTTATGTCTGGGCCCACAGCGCCACCCAGTGGCCAGTGTCGATCCGACGGGCCCCAGCTTCACAACAGCCCTCTTCCGCCAGGGGGCGGCATTCAAGATCTTTTTGGGTTCCTGCTGGTTGGTGACTCCCTGAACATGAACATCTTTCTCCTTTACAGGCGGCTATGAGAGGTTTTCCTCCGAGTACCCAGAATTCTGCTCCAAAACCAAGGCTTTGGCAGCCATCCCACCTGCCATGCCGAGCGCCGCGGAGCCCCTGGACCTGGGCTGTAGCAGCTGTGGAACGCCGCTGCACGATCAGGTAGACGCGGAGGCCGCGCGCAGCGTGGGGTGCCGGGGGCTCCTTTCCAGAGTTCTTTGCAGGCAGGGCCTCAGTTTCGTGAATGTGGCGAACCCTGAATGTATGGTGGATGTTAGAGAGCTTCCCTTTGTTCTTTGAAATTGTACATTACCCTCTCTTCCTAGCTTCACTTAAATTTAAACTCCCCGATGAGCCTCTACAGCTGGGTACTGTCGACAAGCAGGGAGGCCCGCTGAAGCTAGGTGCGCGTGACCTGCCTTGTAGGAAGCTGAGAGAATTCCCTCTTTGAAGGAATGGACCCCAGCCCGGTCCACAGCAGCCAGGCCGTACTCTGGCTGTAAATGCCAAATGGACATAGATGGTCAACGCATCCACTTCCAAGGACACCAGCTTAAGCCCCTACCTCTCTTACAAGCCTACTCCTTCTAGCACTTTTATTTAGATGGAGAAGGAGTTTGTGGGGTCCAGCAACTCTGCTCCCCAAATCCCAGATCACTTGAGTTGCTCTAACTCAGATAATCGTCATTATGTCAAGCCACCATTACCTCATTGTGCCAGAATTCCTCCTCTTGTCCGAGGTTGGCATGGCACCTGCTTTTGACGTAGTCACACAGCTTGGCGATTAACAGGTGAAGCTCTAAATGGGACAGTGTGGCCAGGCCAGCCCTGTGTCCGCTACTTGAAATGGGGGAGGTGTGCTGCTTGGCCCCCCAGGTATGGCTACAAGGCTCTACCCGTCCTGGCTTCCCCGCCCACGGCAGAGAGGAGGGAAGGCTATGGAGCCCCAGAAAGATAAGGGCGAGCCCGGCAGGGCTGTAACCACAGACACTGTCCCCAGGGCGTGTGAGAGCCCAGCCCTGACCGGCTTGGCCTCCTTGCCCCAAGCACCCTTTCCGGCTGCTGGGCCCTCACGATGTCGGGCTTTCTCTCCCTTCCTGGTGCAGGGGGGTCCTGTGGAGATCCTTCCCTTCCTCTACCTCGGCAGTGCCTATCACGCTGCCCGCAGAGACATGCTGGACGCCCTGGGCATCACCGCCCTGCTGAACGTCTCCTCCGACTGCCCTAACCACTTCGAAGGACACTACCGGTACAAGTGCATCCCGGTGGAGGACAACCACAAGGCCGACATCAGCTCCTGGTTCACGGAGGCCATCGAGTACATCGGTAGGCTGGCTGCAGCCGGGGCCGGGCGGGGGGCGAGAGGGGCCCTGTCACCGGGACACCGCATGCAGAGGGCCCGCGGCCCCTCTCCTCCGGGGGAAGGCTTGCCCACTGGATGTTGTGTTGGGCAGGCGTAGGAAGCCAGCCACGCCACCGTCAGCTTATGGAGCCAGTGATCTTTCCCTTGCGGGTCTCCAGATGTCTAGATGCTGCTAAGGCTTTGGGGACGGGGAGGAGGACAAGGAAAGGGAATATTGGGTCGTTGCCTTTTTTTCTGCCACTGGGAACCCTTGCAGGTATGTTGGGATGGAACCCGCCTTAGCCTGTGTTTTCCCCAGCCGAGGGCATTTATTTGGTTAAGTCTCAAATCCCCTAGCAGGGGGCGGCGGGCAGCTCCAGAGCCCCCCGCGGGGCGAGGCCGCAGGCCGCCGACGGGCCCCCTCTGCCCCCTCTCTGCCCCAGACGCGGTGAAGGAGTGCCGCGGGCGCGTGCTGGTGCACTGCCAGGCGGGCATCTCGCGCTCGGCCACCATCTGCCTGGCCTACCTGATGATGAAGAAGCGCGTGCGGCTGGAGGAGGCCTTCGAGTTCGTCAAGCAGCGGCGCAGCGTCATCTCGCCCAACTTCAGCTTCATGGGGCAGCTGCTGCAGTTCGAGTCGCAGGTGCTGGCCACGACGTGCGCTGCGGAGGCCGCCAGCCCGTCGGGGCCGCTGCGCGAGCGCGGCAAGGCCACACCCACGCCCACCTCGCAGTTCGTCTTCAGCTTCCCGGTGTCGGTGGGCGTGCACGCGGCCCCCAGCGGCCTGCCCTACCTGCACAGCCCCATCACCACCTCCCCCAGCGGCTAGGCGCCCGGGCGCCGGCAGCACGGACTGCGCGGGCCTGACCGGCAGGGGGCGCCCCGCTCCGCCGCACCCAGTCCTCCCGGGCCCACACGGGGGTAGCATGGCAATAAGGACTCTGAATACCTATGAAAAACAAAACACTTCAATTTAGAGCAATAACAGCCGTCTCCGCAGGCAGGGAGACCTGGGGTTGGTTTGTGTTTTACTTTTCAGATAGAATTTCTTACCTCATTTTTTTAAAGCAGTTTAAGGCTTGAAGTTAGACTCACAGATCCTGGCAAGTGCGCCCACCTGGGTTCACCAGGGAGAAGGGAGGGGAGGGAAAGGGTCGGGAAAACAAGTTGGCCGGAAGTGCCTGGTTCTGTGTGCTCTGTCCTCGTTGTGGTTTAGGATTTTTTTTTTAAAGAAATCTTGAGGACGTCTAGGTCGGCACCAGGTGAACGATTCATTATGCGTAATAATAAATGTATTTATTAAGGATTGTGTCAGTATGTACGTTCGAGGAGTCCAGTGACAGCGAGTTTAGAATATATTTATGTTGGCGTCCAACAACGGGGCACGGTAGCACGCAGATGTCAAAGCAGTTAGGAAGGAAATGCCATCTCGTAGGTAGGGACAAGTGAGCGTGATGATCAACTTGCTACTGAGAAGCAGGCAGGGAGGGTGGGGGGGGAAGAAACGACAGGACTACTTTTTAATTACTTTGCAGATGGTTCCTGGGCACATGGACCACTAAATTGGTTTTAACCCACAATGCAACCTTTTCTGTCTGATGATCGATAGTTCATTTTGGCAGTGGGAATCTTTTCCTCACAGATCTGCCTGAGGAACTGCATATCATCTATGATAAAAGCCGTATCATAAAAGGTGCTCCTGGAAAATTGGGTGCAATTGAGATCTTCCTACAGTGAGTCCTTGGGGAAGGCCTTTGGGAAAACCAGCTAGAGACAGACATGAAATGCATCCTTTTGTGATGAGAAAGCACCGTCTTTTTGTATTAATTGGAATTTTTAATTTGGGGGGGAGGGTTACTTAGAATAAAGTATACCAACAAATTCTTGCGTTCTTAAAATTCCTGGTGTATGTGAATATTTTTAAAGGCTCTCCCTTTAATACAAAGGGGAGTGGACACCACGTTTCAGGTCGCACTAAAGTCTAGAATGGTGAGTGAGGATCAGACGGTAGATGCTTTGCTTTCCGGAGCTGGTGGCTGGGCGTTGTTGCAGGGCATCTGGGCCCCTGGGGTGCTGTTTTAGAATCCTTTCTTGGGATAATGCCATTTTAAGGGCCCTTTCCAAATGGAGGAATGGCTTTTGGAGGGAGAAGGGTGTTTTCTTCCTTCCTTTGGGCTTGGGGGGAGGGAGGAGGGGCAAGCTACATGTTACTCAATTTGTAGTGTTATGGAGCAGTGTTGTTACGGAGTGCCAGGTTAGAAGTGATTGCAAACTTGTCTAGAAGTGAAAGCGTGGTTTTTGTTCCTGTTTTGGTTTTTTAGCCCTTTAAGAGTCTAGATCTAAGTGAACATTCTTGTTCAGCTAAGATAACTTCAAGCCTTAATGTCGGAATAGTGTTGGACTGCTCTTTCTCATCCTGGCATCCCAAACAGGACCAGATTCCTTACATTTTTTTTGCATAAACATGAACCTGCGGTGGCCTCATTCATCCTCATCCTGCCTGTCATGCCCTGTCTTTGGCTGGGGCCAGAGTTCCTGCTTCCTGTTCCGAGAAGAGCCCCAACCTCACTCCTCCCTGCGAGCAGCTTGGCTGAATAGCTAGGGGTGAAGTATGGAGGGGTTCAATGCCTGGACAGTGGACCCAGTTAGAGACAGCACAGTTGGACATTCTCACTTTTCCCTTGTTTCCTGAAAGTTGCTTTGTTTTGTGGTGCATGAGGTGGAGCTCTGCAGCTGGAAAAGTCACAGATTCCAACAGCTGGTAGGCCTGGGAGGAGGGGCTGCTTGTGCAGGGAGGGAAAGCAGCCTGCAACAGACTCACTTTTTACAGAAGCAGTGTACGTTTGCCAAAACCTATGTATCCTGCTTTCCCAGACTGGATTCCAGCCACACAGACAATCAGAGCTAAGGACCAGCCCAAGATGTGTCCCCAGGATGTGTCTTTCCTTGCTTTCCAATTCAAGCCTTCTATCACATGTCAAACTGCTATTATATAAAGCCACTTCTTTGTACTTGATAACAGCATGAGGCCCCAAACTCTTAGAATAAAACAGGAAACTGGCTTGATTGGAAAAGGGGATTTTTGGTTGTTATTTTCCTACGAGAAGCCTCTTTGATGACTTGGGATAGCTCTAAGGGAGACACCACCATAGGGTCAGTCCAAGTGTTCAGTAGGTTTCAAGAGGCATCCCTGCCATGAAGGGATTTCGGGTGATGTGAAACTTCTGTACGGGCCAGAAAACATGGCTGCTTTCACTGCTTATCAACCATGTTGGCTACAAAAGGCAGCAAGCTCTTCAGGTCTTCTGTACAGGCGAGGAGTGCTGCCAGCTCCCTCCCGGAACCTTGTGTTACCCAAGGGTGTTTATGGAGCAGTAAGGGAAAAGGACTTGGCTTTTCCACGGAGCAGTATTAGGCTGAAGCCACTGTGAGCTGGTGGCTGGGAGCTCCCTAGCTTTAATCATTCCCTCCTGAGGCCATTTTGCTGAGGTGCTTATTCCAGCTGGTCCCAGAGTTTTCACTAGGGTTGGGAAGCCATGAGAAAAAAGTTTAAATTCTTGGCAAAGTGCACAGAGGGAGGAGGGAGGGCAGTTGATTCAGATGTGAGGGGTCGGCCACCAAGCCCTAAGTACCAAAGCGGGATTCTGCCTCGGCTGCCCATTGCATCAGCTGGGGAGTTTTGAAAACTGCTACCAGGTCATCCTAGACCAATTAAATTAAAGCAGGACTTCTGCGGTTGGGACCCAGGTGCCAGGAAGCACCCAGAGCTTTCCATGTGCGGCCAAGTTTGGGAAACTGCCTTGTGTTCTGGATGGCGAAGTGCCGCTGGAGGCTAGGTCTTGGTGGCAGAGCTAGCTTGCCTTCCAGAACCACAGCCAAGGCTGGTCACTGGCTTAGTCTGGTCTCCTGTCAGTCCCAGCCTAAGGGACCAGGATGGTTTCTCTCTGGAGCTGAAAGAGCATGTGGCCTCCTGCAGGGGGTAGCCTTTCATGCTTCTTGAAAGACAGGTGATCTGTGGCACATCATTAGGTAAGTAAATGATGTCTCGGTGTTGATGTTTTTCCCTGGAAGCTTCTTTGTCAAGAATGACGGAGAGTCACCCCTTTGGAGGTACTCCCCCCTCCTTGGAGCCCCCTGCCCTCCTTTAGAGTTGATGTGTCACACAAGGAAGAGAGCAATGCAATACTTGTAACTTGTGTAAATAGCCCCATCTTTCAGTGATGTCATTTCTACATTTGATATGCCTGTATTTCTGTAGGATGTATATAGTTTAGGGGATTTTGTTTGGTTCTGTTTTTTAGAAAAGTCAATGTCTGTTTTTATTTATTGCTTGAAAAAGATCATTTGAAGAGAAATAAATACGTTTTCAACCACCTCTGGCTTGGTTTATCCTTTCCTTGAAAACTGCAGTTGGATGAGTTGGAAGGAGCGGGAGGCAGATTTGGGTCCTCAACCAACCTCATGCACTTAGGGACCAGTGGAGACGGGCCGGTAAAACCTGTGAGTCCACTTTTGCTCCCTGAACACCACTCCAGGTTGGTGACAGAAGGCTGACAGGAGTCCCCAGGAAGCTGGTTTTCCAGGCAGAGATTACAGCAACAAGAACTGCATGATGAGCTAGGGAGTGCCTTTCCTCAAGGTGCTACTTTGCACCAAGCACAGGTTGTAGCCATAAGGATGGCTCTTCCGTGAATTGTAGAAACCCCTCCAAGTCAAAATAAAGGATCTGATCCATCCCTAATTTTTAGTTTTATATATAATTTACTCATAGATCAAAAATTTTTAAATACTGTAGTGTATTTAAATAGGACACTCCGTTCTCAGCTATGCTGCCTTTTGCCACTCGGTGTGCCCAGGTTCACCAGTGTGCCCAGGTTTCTACATACTTATCCAGAAGATAATCCTCGCACTTACAAGTGAGTAAAAGTTGTATGTGTGCATACATTTATGTGACTTCTCTCTCCCCTGACCCACTGCTTTTTCATCCAGACACACTGGAACTTTGTTATAAAATCTGGCTTTTGTCAATCTGATGGGTAACTTGCATTAATGTATTTTAACCTGCATTTCTTCATTATGAGATCAAGTGTTTTTTTTGCATATTCAGAAACCATTAGTATTTTTTCTGTGACCTGTGTTCATCATACCTTTTACTTGATTTTCTTTTTCCTACAATCTTCAGAGACTCTTGGCTATAGTGTGCATGGCTAACATTTCCCCCAGTTTGTTATTTGTCTTTGGACTTTGGTTGTACTATTTTTCCCCCTAAAATATCAGTTTACATCCCTGTTTTCAATTCTTTTGGATGTATACCGTCCTGATTTATTTTAAAGAATATTTAGACGGAGAACAAAGCTGCCAGTGCTGCAGAGCGGCCCCCATTGCTGTACGGGGGAACGTCAGGTCCGTCCTAGTGCAGGACACTGGGTGCGAGGGGAGGGGCGCCGCTGGGGAACTGCTCTCCTTTCCTCAGGGTTCCCCAGGGTCTCAACTTTGGAGCTCGGCTCTCTCAGATCAGGCTCCAAGTCCCAAGTGGAGGGAACAGAATATTTGCTCTTGCCCTCTGTTCTCCCCAGTTGCAAACTAGTCAAAAATACCAGGATTCTTTAATATATGTTTACAGAGTATTCACTTCCTTGAAGTCAATGGGGGAGTTGGGTCAAAATTAACTTTTTATTTAGTATTTATTTTTTCATAAGCATATCTATGTCTCCATTCTCAACTAGAGAAAATACACATACACTTTGCTTGTATATACTTTTCTATCCTTGTATCTTTCTCTTTAAAAACAGACTGAATTTATTAGTTTTAAGTTCACAGCAAAACTGAGTGGAAGGTACAGATTTCCCACATCCTCTCTACCCTCACCCACACCCAGCCCCTCCCATTAACAACATGCCCACCAGGTAGGACATTTGTTATGAAGATGAACCGGTACCGACACATCATAATCACCCCAAGTGCACAGTTTATTTAGGGGTCACGCTTGGTGTTCTACATTCTAGGGGTTTGGACAGCTGTACAATGACATATATCCACCATCAGTTCTCATGCAGAGGATTTTCATCACTGCAAAAATCCTGTGCTCCTCCTATTCATTCCTCTCTTCCCATCTAACCCCTGGCAGCCAGCTTTTACTGTCTCTGTAGTTTTACCTTTCCCATATGTAGTTGGAATCATACAGTGTGTAGCTCTTTCAGATTGGCCTCTTTCACTTCGCAATATGCACTCGTTTCCTCCATGTCTTTTTGTGGCTTGATGGCTCATTTCTAGCACTGAATAAAAGTCCATTGTCTGGATGTGCCGCAGTTTACTTACCAATTCACCTACGGCAGGACATCTTGGTTGCTTCTAATTTTCAGCAACTAGGAATAAAGCTTCTATAAACACTGTGTACAGGTTTTGGCGTGGACCTAAGTTTTCAACTCCTTTCGGTAGATACCAAGGAGAGCCATTGCTGGACTGCATGGTAAGCGTACGCTTAGTTCTACAGGACACGGCCCACTGTCCGCCCAGGTGGCCGCATCGTTTGCATTCCCACCAGCAGTGGGCGCTGCTGCTCTTCCAGAGCCTCAACAACCGTTGATGTCAGCCTAACAGACCTCAGCCATTCTGATAGGGATGCAGTGGTATCGTGGTATTTTAATTTGCATTCACTGAGTGACATGTTAAGCATGTTTTCATATGCTTATTTGCCATCTGTTTATCTTCTCTGATGAGGTGTCTGTTCAAGTCTTTGGCCTATTTTTTACTTGGGGTGTTTATTTTCTTAATACTTAGTTGGAGGAATTCTTTGTGTATTTTGAATAGCAGTACTTATCAGATGTCTTTTGCAAATATTTTCTCTTAGTCTGTGTTGTGTTCTTATCTCCAGTGTCTTTCGCAGAACCCAGGTTTTTCAGTTTTAATAAAGTTTAGATGATCAATTTCTTTCTTTCATGGATCGTATGTTTGGTGTTGAGTTTTAAAGTCACTGTGGTATGGAGTTTCCAGTTCTGCACAGAAGGAGCTTGGAAACTGCCACTCACCCTAAAAACATGTAAAAAGCTAAACGGTTTGAAAAACCGACTCTTCTGGAGTATGTAAGAAAGATGAGGACACAGAAAAACGGCTGTCCCCGAGACTGGAGAGGGTGACAAGCTGATAGGTGAACACAGAGAACAACAATTTACCGGAGCAGAGACTCCTGCGTGGATCCTGCTGTGGGGACCAGGGCCGGGCAGGACAACAGGAGCTGTGGAGGAGGAATGCTGGGGAGTTAGAGACCCCAGGGGGACCCAGTCAGAGCGGCCACTGCCATCTGGTGACATTTATTTCTGGGAGCTCAAACAGGTTCTCACAGTAAATACTGGAAAGCTCTTGCTTCCAGCAGGGGAAGAAAGAAACCACCTGGAAAGAAACCTCAGTGCTCTGTTCTTAACTGCTGCCCTCTGGGGAACTATGTAAGCAGAGCCTAAGTCAGGCAGCTGCTCTTCTGGGTCTGGGAGGTCCGGGTCCCCGCACCCTGGGCTGCAATCCAGTGGACAGCTCTGTAGTTCTCCCAGCTATGAGATAGCAGAAAGGATGCTCAATTTTAAGGAGACAGTAACTGAGGTGCAGGGAGGAAAGGGGACTTCCCAAGGTCACAGGGTGGATGTGGCAGAGACAGGCGGCCCTAATGCCAGTCTCTCAGCAAACCTGCTGCACCAGCAGACTATCTGGTCACCTGAACTTCTTGTTCCATTCCCATTTTCTCCTGGAACCCCAAAGCATTTGATTTTTATCATCTTGTACATCTTCTGCATAGTCCTGTTAAATAAATATTTTGACAGACACTATTCCTATTTGTAGATAGAGAAGTACAAATGGCCCCCCGAGAATTTCCTTGGAGCTGTGAAGCAATTTAGTGGTGTACCACGGGCATGGTTTCCTGACTTCAGCCACTACTCACCCCCAGTGACTCACGGTCATCTGTGGTAACCGTAAACTTTGTTTTGTTATTATTACATATTTCTGATTTGTAAGGAGAATCATGAAAGATGAATAGGCTTATTTTACAAATCGGGTCCTTGGCCAGATAAAGTATGCCAAGAATCATTCAACAAAATGAACCGTACCTACATATTCTCACATATGCAAAGCCGTTTCATTAGCACTAGAGGGAAGGTGGGAATCGGCCACAATGGAGACATACACACCACCCCTTCACTGCTGCTGTTTATAGGTCCAGATCTTTAGAGTGGATGCCAATTGGAAAGGCTGGCAGGTAGGTCCCAACGTAATGGGAACAGGTGATCTATTTTTCCCAGCATCATGCCAGGTGCTTCTTCGGCTTCGAGGCCTATTCTTAGGACTATAAAATCATGAGTTTAAGTGATCTGTGATAAATTCCGAGTATTCGCCATAGGGTGTGCCCACCTCTAACCTGAGACACTGGGTCACCACCACCAAGACATTCAATGGAGACAATGTAGCTCCAAACCAGCTCTTCAAAATCTGCTGCCCAGAAAGCACCACCCCTTTAGATTAATAGGATTTAGCTTTCCAGCAAGTAATTTTCTGCAGAGAATCAATCCAGCAAGTAATATAAGCCTTCTGCATATACTTCTTCTAGCCCCGACCCAGTGGTTTAAGCTATAAAAAGCATGTCCATGGAATACTTCTGTATCATTAACCAAACCAAGCTGCTGAATTCTAAATTGTTTGTTTTATATTCCCCTTGCTTCTGGTGTGAATTCAGATCATTTCTATTTTCTAACACAGTAGTAACCAAAGGGGACCACCCGAGTCTAACAGCACTTAGAATCTGATCTCATGAGACACTGATGACATAAAACCATGTTTTAATTCCTGCTTAAACACTGAAACTCCACAGTCAGGGGCCGGTGCACATCAGTAGGTACCAGTCTATAGTGAAAAGAATTCTGAGATATAAATTATTCACCACTTGGAGCCTCAGTTTCTTCATCTGTAAAATGGAGAGGAAATCTGTCGTGCACAGTTGTGGGGATTCTTAGTGACAGTGCATACCGAGCACCTGGGTCATCACATACGGGCTCAGGGCTGGCTATGGGGACTTGCGGGGTTATGAAAGCACCTCCAAGTACTGAATTTATGTGTCCTTATGACTCTGACAATCCTCCTGGCAGAGAAATAGCAGATCCTACTTTCTAATTAGCTATCTAATGAATCACTAGGCAGGGAGAAAGGAGACGGGAAGAAAAGGGAGCTGTGTGCTTAGCTCCATGTGCTGGCCATCAGTGGGCACCGTGAGAAGCCTACTGATTACCATCGTGCGAGGCAGGGAGTCACCCCCAATACAGCAGGAGGAAGGGGGGGGTCTCTGAGTAACAGGCGTTGTGCAGGGCCTGTGTGCTGCCCCAGGAACCGGTATGACATCTCCTCCAAAGCCCATACCCCTCTGGGTCAGAGGCATTTCTCAAAAGAAGCTGTGCTTCCCCTACTGATGTATGTAAGTAACACCCACATGGGCTTAGAGGCGAGCACAGGGCACTGCCAACACACCTTTCCCTGGAAGCTGAGGGAAGACAAGCGGGCAGCCGTGTGTGTTCTGACAGTTTTAGGTCAGTTGTGTTAAGGCTGGTCAGGCTGAAATGAACAAACAGGGAGATGGAAACGCTTCAGGGCTAACCGCTATCCATCTACATCATACTTTAAAATGTTTTTATTGAATATTAAACAATTACAAGTACTGTGTTAGACATTTAGCCAAAGCAGAATTACAGGTTAAATATACAGTCATAAAGATGTCTTAAATAGAAACCCACCATGCAGGCGGTTAAGCTCCTTGATGCCCTCTTTTGTGAAGTAGAGGGTGAGGGAAAATAGGTCTTCATTCCATGTGAAAGGTAGTGACTAGGAGAATTTACATGCTGGAAGCCATTTCCGCGATCAAGTTGATAGGGTTGCCAGCATTAGCAAGAGAAAACACCAGGATGCTCAGTAGATTTGAATCTCAAATAACGAATATTTTTTTTTTACTATAAATATATGCCAAATAATGCATGAAACATGCTCAAGCTAGAAAACTGTTTATCTGAAATTCAAAGGTAACTGGGTGTCTTGTATTTTATCTGGCAATCCTGCAAATAGACAAATGCAAAAGAGGAGGCGGGGACTGGAGCCCTTGCCCTGGTTGGTGACACGGACGTGGAAATAAAACCACCACCCAGGATGAGCCCGAGCCACTACAGGGGCTCCTCACACAGACCAACGTCACAGTGAGGAAAGCCGACCGCTACTCCCAGGGCTGTTGCCAGGAAACATCTAGATTTCCTCGGAGCTGGGTTTGTAGACGTTTTTGAGAAACCTGTGGCTAAAAGTACCTTTTTAGTTTGTAGGTATCAAAGACAAGTCCTACTGCCACAAAGAAAGATGAGCTTTAAACGACTGGAAGCAGAAGGAGGTATCATACGCCCATTAAGAGTTTAAATATTTTGTGTAATGCATACAAAGGTTATATAGTCAAGGTCACCTTCCAGGTCTAGGCTCTTAGCCTCCAAGACTTTGGTTCCCTTCTAATTCTTACTGTTGTGTTGCCCAGCTTTCCATCCCAAGCCCTGGGAGGGGCGTGGGGGTGCACGAGGGACACCCCACCGCCAGGTTTAACCGCGCGTCTCTGCAAACACTCAATCAGCAGAGGGCTTTCAGGGCTGCCGGCAGAAATGGGTACACAAGATAAAAAATAACAAATCCAAATTGAGGAGCATGAGGAATCTGAAAAGATGGGTGTTAGGCTGGCTGTGGAGATGTGGAAGTGTAAAGCAGAAAAGAAAATGCGAAAGAATGAAAAATCAAAATGCAATCATTTATATGGAGTGAACGCTGTTTCGAAGGAGGCAGACCCCTCAGGGGAGAGGAATAAAGCTGGTCACACCAAGAACACATTTGGTCTTACAGGGAACATAAAATCTTCAGCTTCCTACTGTTTCTCACTTATCACCATGGTTTATATTTTAAAATGATTTAAAAACAGCTTGTGTAACACTCAAATTCTACACGGTACCACTTTAGGTGTTGTCAGTTATCCCCACAGACACACAACTTGATAGGTTTCAAAATCTTTCTAGCATTTCTCCAAACCAGAAGATGTGGCAGCCAAGGAATTTCAGACAGGGGGAAAGAGGATGAATTCATAATATCGGCTCCTTTGCATGGGAGGGAGCATTACTGATGAAATATATCCTCATTAAATTAACATTAACAGATGTGAAATACATGGAGACACACCAACTCCCTGACACTTTTCTAACACTGGGAAATGGAATTACGACTTTCTGCTCATAGGATAGGAAAGGTTAAAAGTTTCTGCCAGTTAAGGATTTCTTGAGAAGAAATTGAATTGTCTATTTATTCCAAAATATACAAGATGTCTGAAGAAGTCTCACTTTTTAGGGCGGTTTTTTAAACAGTGCATTTCCTTTTCATACACCAGGTGTGTCTGACCAAAGCTCCAACATTATCGTCACAATGCTTTCATTTCTCTTTCACTGATTTGACGTTGAACAAGTTTTAACTTTGGTCTTTAAATACATTTCTGACACATGAAACCCTACCTTAATGTCAGTTTTGAGTTTCCCCTGAATGACTAGAATCTATAGCTCTGTGCAAGATAACAACTGCCGGACAGAAAACACAGTAAGGAGGCTGTTTATCACAGACACAAGTGGGAGCTGGACACACGGGTGGAAAGGTACTTAAAATTACACCGCATTTCTCTTTGAAAGGCCCTTTTTGGGAATCCAGAAAGTGCACATTTGAACAGGGAGGGTAAGCAATGTCCAATGACCCTTGTGCAATTGGGAGAGGTACTGAAATAGAGAAAAACCTAGACAGGTTAGTGTGTTCTAACGCTATTCTTCCAGCGCACACCAAATTTTTGTGTTTTTTGTATAAAGACTATAATAACACTAATAATCTATACTACTTCACTTGCCATAGTCAGAAATTTGTACGTATTGATGTACTTTGCTACTCTGAGAGCAAAGGAAGATTAGTCTGGCCACTAACATCAAACTCAAATGAGCACAAGGATGCTATTTCACGAAAGCATCCTATTACTGAAATTCCAAATTCCAAGAAGTAAAAAGTAAGAATCCTGGTTGTACTGCTATTATTTTGCATAGAATTAAAACTCTGGGTCCCATGCTGTCATTTGTTAACAAAGCGGCAGAATCTTCTGAGCAGAGTACATGAAGCCTAACGCCTGGTTCTGGCTGTGATACAGAAACAGAGAGGTATATATCTCCTTTTGTGGGACTCAAGATGAAGAAGGGAGGGAAATGAGTGGGGTCAGAGGTCACTGCTGGAGTGAACTGTAGTAATTCCAGCCACATTAGCAATCTGGGGAAAAGAGAAGGAGGCCAGGTACAAGGAGAGAGGGTCCAGTCCAGAGTACTTAACTTATGCCTGAGTCAAGCATCCAGCTGGCCGATACCTAGTAAACTGGAACCGTCAGGTCAAGAAGCCCTTTGATTTTAGCGCTGTGGTAAAACTAGTGGAGGCGTCCAGGTTCTCTCCCATGTGGCTTAGGAAACAGGGCTCTTCCAGGGAGCCATGTGGGAAGCCCTCAATTTGCTAGTGTTTCTGTGTAGGGCATGTACAGCAAAGTAAATGGATTCCGGCCTAATTCAATGGCAGGTTTTTATATTCCAAAGGGTTTTGCACACAGCTACAGATGGAAATTCCAGAAGTAACCAACCCCCGCTGACTTGAGTGCCCTCATGATGGCCCTTGGTTTTCAAGGTTTGAAAAAACGCATTTGGCTCCTGTGAGATATCAGTCAACCCATTCTCTTTAGCAGATGAATAATATATACACGTTCTTTCAAGGACTACAATATGCTTGAATGATTACGAGACAAGAAGCACTGAAATGTCTTTCTTACACGGTACCTTTACTCTGCACATGGAACATCAGAGACAGAACATTGGCAGTTTCAATACGGAACCACAGTTTAACTTCTCAAGTGTAAGGCTGAAGTTTAAAACTGGCACATCCACTAATCTAGTTAGTATGATGGAAACAACATAGAATCACAGGTGGGTAGTGGCTTATCTTTTTAATGAAGCTGTACAGCTTTCAGTATCTATACCATATTAACCCTTTTACTTAATTAACTAAAAGTCACAGCTGTGTTTACCATTTTACACTCTAAGTCAGGAGGCAAGTAATAGTCACTTTCACAGCTACTGGAAGCTACAATGATTCTTTCTTCAACCCACTGTTAAAGCAGAAAAGAAGGAAAGGAGGAAAAAAGCCCTCTTAATGACTATCAAACTTCCGTATCAAGCTTCATATGGAATTCTAGTGCTATTCAACAAGCAGCCAAGACACGGGCACCCAGACTGGGTCACTGAAACTTCAATAGAAGCAACAACTGAGGCTAATTCCTGATTAGACTTTGAGGACCCATGCAAGATTCTGCTGTAGAACTCAAACTAGATCCTGACGCCGAGTTCCAGAGTTGGACTCAAGCCAGAAGGAAAGCAAAACATGTACTCTAAGAGCCTATTCTAGAATTTTTGCATGTAACCATTTTATTTTTCTTATGGAGATTAAATGAGGTCACGGTTTAATGAGCCTGCAGTAATAAAAAAAAAATTCATTTGCAGGGCTTTAAGTTGAAATGGCAGGTTTGTGTCACACTGATTTTCCTCGTTTTCCACTACGTTCCTATTAGCTTTGCATCAAAGCTGAGTAGATGCACAGCACGTGAACATAAACCAGCTGATGCACTCAAAGTGCCGCTCAGTGAAAGGGAAAAGGGTAAAGGCTGTAACGGGCAATCTTTTGTTAAGTGTTGGTGTGCACTTGGCAAACATTGATGAGAACAAGTGAAACAAAGTAGTAATTTCATGAAGACACAGTACGGTATCTCTCCACCTTTGTCCAAAAAAGTAACTGAAAGAGCTTTGGTTTCAGCTTTTGTTCTCAATTTGAAGAAATGGTTCAAAAATTTAGTGCAGGGACCTACAGAAACTATTTGAAGCACCTCACTCAAAATAAACCCCAAACCTGGAGTAAATGAAGAAGTTCTTGCATTTGTGCATATCTACCTACTGAACAGGATTTAAGTCCTGGATTTCTAGAGTAGAAAAACAAGAAAGCAATATTTTTCTACTCTGATGAAGTACAGCAATCCCACTGATTTTTAAATAAGGCAACTAATTTTGGGGGCGACAATCCTGGTGGAGCAGGCTGAGAAGTCGTTCGTCCTTTGGCGTCCCTGCGGTATCACAGAACCACATGCTGCTCGCCCTCCTTACTGCTACTCCTGCACAGCTCTCCCTAGAGGCTCACCCCTGAACGGCTGCCCAGCATCACTCAGCCTGCGCTCTTCGTGGGCCTCCTGCACTGTCCCCACGCCTCTGGGGCAGGCCTGCACTGAAGGAGGAAGTGGCCCTCCCTGGCTCTGAGGTCCCTGAACTGGGGAGCTCCTAAGTCAGGGGGATGCCTGCATCTGTCCCTTGGAAGACTGGCCAGTTAATAAAAGGAAACTGAAACTTGATGTTTTTCTTTTCCATCTCAGTTTATGTTGACAAGCGCAGATACAAAATAAATCAAAGTGAGGAAAAAAAATATGGAAACTAAGTCTTGCTCGGCCAGAAGCTTGGGTTGCATTGCTAATGGTTTTTGTCAGTGTGACTCTGTGCAAAATATCCTCAAGAAGATTCTGGCTCAAAGTTAGCAAAAACAAAACAAAACAAAACAAAAAAGCCAACGATGCATGTTTAGAAAAAATTAAAACTGAATATGTGTATATTTATTATATACACGTGCCATATATAAAACAAAGCCAATGTAGTGTGTTGAAATGTGAACATCTGAGAAAAAAATATTGGTTGTTTTCTTTTTTTCCATTTCCAAGTCTAGATCAGAGCAATCTTGTTTTAGAAACGGGTAACTGCCATGAAAATGAGCCTGAGATATGTTCAAAGGCCGCCCCTGTAAACATTTCCTCAAAGGGAATAGTAGCAGTTGAGTATGTATCAGGTACTCATACTATATTCATCACGATAGCAATGCTTTATAAAGACAAACAGCTTATTTCTAGGCTGTCAGGGGTTTCTAGACTATTGATTTTGTTGGAAACAATCCACTGTAATCCAGTCCCATGTTTAAATCCAATCTGGCCTTTACCAGTGGGCGTTCACTAGGTCTTCTGCTCTGCGGCTGTTGTGGTCTGTGAAGGAGCTTCCGGCTTCATGATCTGGTAGGTGATGAGATACTCTGGGTATGCCTGAGAAGGACAAGAAGAAAAACACATCACCCTTCTGGCAGGTACAATATTGAATGTGGAAGCCTCAGAGGCTGTCGATCCTAACCAACATTCTACACCCACACAAGAGCCTGGGGGGACCAGCCGGTAATAACAGGCATCTGAACAGTGAGGACGGCCATACATAGCAATATGTAAACATGCATACATCCTACAATCCAGAGAGCTGTTCTAATGCTATTCCCACTTTGAGGACTGTAAACTAGTTACACTGCACTCGTCCCTCCTTAGAGCCCCATGCCATAAACAGGAAAACCAAGGCAGGAGAAAGTCTCTCTCCTTTTCACCTCACCTAGCACAGTGCTGTCACATAGCATGTGTTCAATAAAGGTGTGTTAAAGGAAAGAATGATTCTGTGAAACTGATTTAAAGTTACTTATCGAGGAAGCTATAACCCACTGAGCCAGAAGGAGGAAGGGTGAGGTGTGTTGAATCACAGATAACTCAGAGGCAAGAGTTTGGAGATAATTTCTAAAAGCTGACTAATTAAAGGGAACTTTTATAGGAAAGAAAATGGCTCAGATTTGGACCCTTCATCCCTTCTATTCTCTTTCTCTTCTGTCTCTGCTTTCTTGCAGTACATATAACCAAGGGCTCAGTGTCTGGAATGGGCAGAGTACCTCCTGACGGGAGCAGGAAGAGGAAGGCTGACCACAGGAAGTTGTTATAAACCTTAACCAGGAAGCACTACAAAGACAACTGCAGGGTGTGGGGGGACCCCTTGAAACCATAAGAATTCTCCAGTCCTATATATAACATAACGGTAAGACTAGACTATTTCAGAATGGTCTGTGGCTGAAAAATAGTGTATCTTTTCCCCAAACAGCATTCTTTGGGGGCCCCCAAATAACTTTTTGAACACTGATCTACAATTTACTTATATGCAGATACGAAGTAAGATAATAAAAAGAATGAAGGCTAACAAAAACTAGACTGTTTAATATTTGAAATGCAAAAATACACGATAGATGTTATTTATCACAAGTACACATCTACTGAACATCTATTGTGTACAATGCAGTTTGGCTGGAGACATGGACTCTGCTGTCAAGCAGTTTCTCACCTTGTTTGGGAGGATAAGCCAGACAGAAAAAGAGGAATTCCAAAATAACCCAAGCTAGCATGTGCTAAGTGTCAAAAACGAGTGTGAAGCACACCCCAACTTCCTTTCACCCCAGTGAAATTTAATGATCCTTCGCATGACGCATTCTCATGCCAGTATTTGAATTTTGGCAGTGCACTATTTCAGGCAATCCCTGACACATGTGAATTTTAGGCCAATTCTAAGATCCCAACAGTGCCAATTGCTTAAGGTCCTTATCTGAGTGCCCTGC